>BQNB010209518.1:0-10333 GCA_026074375.1 Tanacetum coccineum
TACCCATGTATGTGGAGTTCATGATCCACACATTGTTTATGTTTTTTTTTCTTCCAATAACTATGATTCATATCAGTTCCTACTTCCTACTAACATATTTATGAAATACCAACTGTAGAGGAACATTTTATATATCCTATTCATTTATGCATTTCATCAAACACTTACTATGCACACCACACTAACACTAACACACAATTATTAAGCAATTAGAGAAACAACGATCATACCGTTAACGATTGGTCCACTATTGCAGACGTGCCTATGTAAACTTCACTTGCCGTCCATCTGCAAAGATGGTAATTATTACATAGACCACACCAAATGGATCCATTATGTTCTTTATATTTCTTAGTATTCTGTTTCATCAATTTTGGCGATCTTGGTTTTCAGTTAGAGTGCCGAAGTAGTTACAGAAACGTGGGGTTCCTTCTTTTGAATTTTCCCTAAGAAAATGAGCGGGAAAGAAAGTCACAGAAATCCGACACGTATTAAAAGATGACGTGGTTGTGTTAGAGCTGTGCCACGTACTCTCTTATTATCTTGATTTAATGAGATCAAATAGATAGATGTATAATTGTTGTAACTTTTAGAGCATTGGGTACCCATGAGCCATGGCACAAAAAATGCTGCCACATCATCAAAAGTGATGCCTCCCTCGTTGGCTCAAGCCATAGCGATTTTTTTTTCTTTCATTTACATAAAACAAAAAATAACACATTTTAAAACTTAAATAAATTTCATTAAACTTAAAAACACATTATAAAAATAACTTAAGAAACATTGCAAACATGAGGTACCAAACTACCAATAATGTAAAAAAGTTTCAAATGGACTTTAAATGTAAACTAAATACCAAATGGGTTAGAAATGAGCACTATGTAATATTAATAACTAAAATTGAAAAATTGAAAAAAACAAAAACATCCCATCGTCTTCTTCCTTTTTTTTCGCCAAAATCTGTAACACAAAAGTTTAAAAAAAACACAGGTTAACACAAAGGTTAAATAAAATGAATAACTCAAATTAAACACAACACATAATCATAAAACCCATTTAAAACTCAAAAAAGAAAAAAGAAAATGGTATGGCGCTGGCTGGTCACCACGGCGCGAGGGCCTATGGCGCCAGCCGTGGTGTCGTTGGCACGAGGATCGTCTGGGTTGTTGTGATGGCGCATGACTAACAGCCATGGATACCGCTCGCTCTTAGAAATGATTATAATTAGAGCAAAAGTGTCTATTTATTGTGTTGCCATACCATTATTATGGTATTAAATAGGGATAATTACCCGAATATATACTCTAATAACTTGTCACTTTTTATTTAGTTGTGTAGCTATCTATTTTTTATTTATTTTTTGGTTTTTATATCAATGAACTTTTAGATTTGGTTTTTCTAGTAGTACCGGTATACTTAATGAGCTCGGTTTTAAACTTCATGATGTGGGCAATGATATCCGTGATCACCAGAGCCGTCTCGAGGATTTTTGATGCCCTTGGCCGTAATTAAAAAAAAGGCCCTTTTGTGAGCAAAACAACCAACTGTTAGCTAACAGTAAATATACTAACAGATGCTAGAATGAGCTATAAATATTAAAAAAAATACCACATGGATATCATAATTCAAAGGTCAAACTAGGTTTTTTTTTAATTGTTCGTGGGACAAGAAGTCATATATATTATAGAGAGAAGTGCAAAAATCATCCATGTGGTTTGTCAAAAAATCGTTTCACGTCCCTCATTAAATAATTGTCCAAAAAACATCTCTCCGTCAATGTTTTGGGACACGATACATCCTTTGGACTAACGGTGTGATTTTTTTTCTCGTTAATTATTAACGAGAGTCTAATTTTTAACGGTGCAACTATATAGGAGAGTATTGTTGTCTTTTTGCTGCCACATGGATGATTTTTGCACTTTTATCTTAAGAAAAATTTTTTTTACAAAATCTTAAAAAAATTCGCACTTTACAAAAATCTTATTTGTTTTAAAAAAATAATAATTAGTTTTTGTTTGTTTTTTAAATTTTTTTTAACAAACTTTAAAAAAAAATTCGTACTTTTACAATCTTAGTTTTGAAAAAGAAATGTAAAAATTTTATATTTTTAAAATCTTAGTATTTAAAAAGTACAAAAAAATTTTAAAAAGTTTTGTAAAAAAAGTGCGAAATTTAAAAAAAAAATTAAAAAAGTGCGAAGTTTTTTGAAAAATTTTAAAAAGTTTTGTAAAAAAATTTTTAAAAAAGTTTTTAAAACTACGATTTTGGTTCGATTATTTAAAAAAAAAATTAATTTCGAACTTTTTTTACAGAACTTTTTAAAAAAAATTTGTACATTTAAAAAAATACGAAAAAGATTTAAATCTTTTTCAAAAAATTTAGATTTTTAAATGTGCGAATTTTTTTTTAAAAATGGTTTTTAAAATTGCATTTTTTTTAAAAAGTTTCTAAAAAAAGTACGCAAATTTTTTAATAAATTTATAATCATCGGGAAACCGAAATCGTACTTTTAAAAAAACAAATTTACAAAACTTTTTAAAAAACTTCGCACTTTTTAATTTCTTTTTTTTTAAGATTTTGTAGAAAAAATTAAAATTTTTTACGAATAATAATGTAAAAAAGTTTTTTTTTTAAATTAAAAAACTAACAAAAACTTTTTATAAGAGAGAAGTGCAAAAATCATCTCTATGGCAGCAAAAAGACAACAATACCCTCCTATATAGTTGCATAGTTAAAAATTAGACGCTGACGGAGGGATGTATCGTGTCCCAAAACACTGTCGGAGGGATGTGTCGTGTCCAAAAACATTGACGGAGGGATGTGTTTTGGACAATTATTTAACGAGGAACGTGAGACGATTTTTTCGACAAACCACAGAGATGATTTTTGCACTTTTCTCTATATTATATTATGGTCATTCCTCATGTAAAACACTGTCGTTTTGACAGTGGGCTACATGAGGTTTATTTGGGCTCTCACTTTGGGCCGGCCCACTTGTTTTTTTTTTAAATCTCCTTTGCACAAATTAGGGGGTATTACAAAAGTAACGATAAAAAATACCCGTGAAGACATCTTCGATACCTAATAACTTTAAAATAATCGACAGGGTCACAAACGTACAACTCTAGATTGCATTAAACGGTGGCATAACCCATATAAAAAAACAAACTATTAAACATGAGACCGAAAAAAAAATTCGCAAAAAAAAAAATTAACGCTCCGCAACAACGCGCGGGACATAAACTCATATAAGGAAAAAAACAAACTATTTAACATGATACCGAAAAAATAGACTCGCACAAAATACAATAAAAAAGTCATGCAGTAACCCGCGATTATCATTTAAAGCACACGTAATCTCATAAAATTATATTAAAAAAAACCTGTATAGCCAAAAAAACTTCTAAACATGAGGCCCAACACATAAGCGGATATACGAAAAAAACAAACTATTAAACATGAGACCGAAAAAATAAATCCGCACAAAATCCAAAAAAATAAAAAAATAAAATAAAAAATAATGCCCCATATCAACGCGCGAAAAATTAACGCCACGCAGCAACGCGCGGGTAATCCTGCTTGTTGATATTTATTCGGCATAAGAATCACATATTCTTTTATTGGGCTCTAAGCTAGTATATACAAACTGGGCTTTTACAAAGTTTGGTGCCCCTCTTAATAATTAGGCCTTATGCCATAGCCCAGGCTGTCCTTCCCCACATTTGGGCCTGGCGATCACATTCCAAAAACAAACGTTTCCGTGAGCCTAACTGATGATCAGGCTGCAAGAGAAAATAGGAAAGGATTGGATAAAGAAGGAAAAGAAAGGGAGGAGTCGCTTGTTGGATGAGACTCAAAGATTGGAAAAGTTAGGGTTGAGTTTAGTGGAATTTGCTGACGGGATTTCATTTCTTGTGGAGGCCGAGAAGCGGAGGAAATGGCTGCAATGGTGGCCGAGATGGCGAAGATATGCGGGAGAATGGATGAAGGATTAGGAGCTTTGCAAATGCAAGTGAGGGAATTGTTTAACAGGATTGTGAGAAGTAGGGCTGAGACACTTGATGTTCTTAATCAAGTTAATAAGGTTACTACACCGGTTCCATATTAAATGGCGTCTTATTTGTTTGCACATTTTTACAAACAACACCATTTGTGCTTCAAACCACTACTCGTGAGATTGACATGCCAATCTAACGAAACTAAATAGCCTAGCCAAAACATGAGAACAAATTAAGACCATGACTCGACTACTAAGCTAAAATTACGTTATGTAATCTTTCATCAGGAACGTAGGGATCTTCCACATAGCTAACACTCTCTCTACACGAATCGTCCTCTTGAAATGAAACGTTAGAAGCTTAAGACAAGCTGTAGACATAATAACCTCAACCACTTGCTCTTCGGTTCTCTTCTTTTGTTTAAATCTCCTTGAGTTTCGTTCTTGCAAAATAAAGTATAAAGATGCCGCAATAGCTTAGATATAATGCTTTGAGCTGATCGAGATTAACCAAACGAAAGAAGCCAAGTTGTAATATTATCCAAAGATACCATAATAGACGACATACGAGACTGCAACAAGACCTAGGACCAAACTTGTGAGGAGAATGGGTATTCAAAATATAGATGATTGTGGGATTCCAGGACAAGTTCACAAAGCGAGCAACGAGACAGATTTAATTCGGTCGATAGACTAACATCCCATTGCCTCAGTAAATCTTGCTTCTTTAACCTCCTTTGTAGCACAAGCCACACGATAATGTTTCCACGAGGCCTAATATCGTCCCATGCAACACCAACCGAAAACCTGTTGTCAACTCCCATTCGGTTTCTCCACACCAATAAATCCTCCAAATCAGTATTAAGAGGAGGAACAATACTGTTACACAAATCAGGGAATTTCGTAAACCGGTCATTGGGCCACAACCAAGTTCCTTCATGGATTACATCATACAACTTTGTATGCATAACAAAACCAGCACTATGTATTTCACGAGCAGAAATAGTATTTATCAAAGGACAATTTGGACACCACTTATCAAATCATACCGAAGTCTTAGAGCCATTTCTAGTCCCGTGCATATAAATTTCCGAACAATGGGACGTACTTGAAGTAACTTACGCCAACCCCAAGACATGCTACCTCTAAAGGATAGTCTCAAACATTACGATCACGAAGTTTATGGGTATGCATCCATTTAACCCAAAGAGACTCCTTCAATGTGAAATTACTCCATATATGAGACGTAATAAGAGCAACATTAAAAAGTTCAAGTCAACAGATACCTAAACCACCTTCATTTTTTAGAAGGTAAATAGATTCCCATGATACTTTCGCTTTACCACGCCTCATATCACCTTGACACCAAATAAAACCTCTCATGAGCTATTCAATATCCAATATTATACAAGTAGCAATAATGAAAACCGAAGACCAATAAACGTGCATAGAGGATATGACCGACTGGACGAGCTGCAAACAACCAGCAAAAGAAAGAAACTTGTTCTTCCAATTATAGATTCTATATTGAACCCTTTCTACAAGCTCCTTACAATCTCTATAAACAAGACGAGTTGGGATTAGAGGAACACCATGTTGGATTATGGTAGTCGAACTAGCACGAATACATTACGAATATGTGAGCCTAATGGGGGCACACACGTTAATACACGGAGAATGTGTTTACACTTCACAAACAAAACCACAAGGACTTAAACGCATTAAGACATAAACTCGTTATGTCTTGATTATCTAGAAACGAATGGAATATACATGTTAAATGTCCAGGTTCGTTTTGGAATATGCCAAGGCATATATGGCCGGTTTTTGTATAATGAGGAAGTAGGAAGTTTGTGATAGACTAGGACTTGGTTTTCTAGTTTATCCATAATAGGGCTTGAGGAGTATAAATACCCCTCACCCTCCACCCTTATTCTACACGCCTAAGCCTAAAACCTCTTCTAAGTTTTCGGTTTTCTATCTCTCTTTTCTTTCAAAATAGCCTGGACCTTCTCTAAGGTTGTCAAGGGTTTCGGTTCTAAGTCCTAATCGAAAACAAGGTTTTTGTTTCGGTTCTAATCATCTCCTGGCTTGACATTGTTGTTGGTTCCTGGTTCGAACATCAAACCCTAACTTGGGTTTTCGGGTTGTTGAATTTCGATGCTAGGAATTTTGGTTAAATTAGGGTTTCATCTAAACCCTAATTCGGTGGTTTCTATTTCGGGTACAAGCTCTAAGGCTCACCAAATCAGTCGATTGTCCTTAATACAATTCGCGATAATCTTACTAATGCACTTAAATAAGATATTACAACAAGATATCGGCCTATAATCAGTAACACGAGAAGGGGAAGAAACCTTGGGAATAAGAGCTTTCTCAAGCCCCTTTAAAAATTGCCGAGGTATACCCATTTGAACTCAGAGACTTGTCATCACCCATCGAGAAAATGGTATCTTTAACTTCTGCATTAGACACGACTCTAATTATAAATTCGGCCTGAATAGGAGATAACCTGTTAGAGAACAAATCATGCTCATTAAGGTCAGTTGTAGCACCACATTTGCCAAGAAATAGAGAATAGTGATTAACAAAACCCTGTTGTACAGATGATCCCTCAAAGCATGTTCCATTGGAGTCAAAGACCATATCAATACGGTTTCTAGCTACACGACTCTTTACCACCTAATGAAAATATGCCGAATTAGAATCACCAACTCGTAACCACTCCACTTAAGCTTTTTGTTTAAAAAATCGCTCTTCATCAATAATAGCATCGTTAAAAGCTTGTAAGTAGGTCGCTTCCTCTTCACGTAACATGATATTAGACGGGTCGTGGTCAAGAGATTTTTGAACTTCCTCCAATTCAAACCGAAGACGCATTACTCTGTCATGTGAATTTCCTTTATCATAAAGCAATTTTCGAAGAGGCTTTTTTAACATTTTAAGATTTTTTTCAACTTGAAACATCACATAGCCACCTACATTCTGGTTCCATACATCTGTAATCAGCCCCTTAAACTGAGGGTTAAGCACCACAAGATTAGAGAACTTAAAAGGCTTCGGCTTAAATTTCGTTCGTTTAGGGATTCGAAGAATAGCCGGTGAATCATCCGATATGCGATATGGTTAATATAAAGCATTGGTGCCAACCAAAACGCCATTGAACTCCAAGTTAGCCATAACTCTATCAATCTTTTTAAGAAGCCCGTCTTCGCCTTTTGATTTCTGATCCCACGTAAATTTAAGACCTGCTCTATTGACATCCGAGACTTCAATATCATCAACACATTCTTTGAAATTCTATCATAGAAATATCTATAATAGACGACCCTATGAATTTGTCTTCAAGATATAGAGGAGAATTAAAGTCCCCCATTAAGCACCATCGTCTACCTCGAACATACGCCTTATGTATACCAAGATTATGCCAAAGCTCACACCGATAGGTATAACGATTATGAGCATAGATAAAAGAGCAAAAGAGCTCTTTTTTTATCAGCTTTAAGGGCAATCAAAGTATGCATAACTTGAGTATTTTGCGAGATAACCCCTATGTCCACCTCCTCCAATGTCATTTCAATTCATTTTGGCATAAGTTGTTCTAGTTACAATTTGAATCATGTTCCGATAGCTGATGGTCTATTTCTTAACGGCAATTTGTATTAGCGACCTATATAGGGATTACAAGGATTATCGCGTGCACATGACAACTTTCAATAGATTTTCCATTACATAACCTCTTGAAGTTATGTAGATTTTGGGTCGTCCGAGAAACATGATCTATTAGTAACTTGATCTTAGGATCTTTATAAGATTTTGAAAAGAGAAAGACATGTGTCGGATTTATCATGTAATCCCAATTTAATATTTGATTATATGATCAAAGGTTGGATCTTTATACATGGCTCGATCGAGTTAGTGAACTAAAGAAAAAGTGCCCAACATGCATGCTAATCGAAATGGGTTAATGGCATGTAATAGCAACGTACTTTTTCATTTGTGCCATTATCATATACGAACCAAAAAAAGTATCATAATACCCATCCAACTTTGTTTTTTTTGTGTGGATATCAGCAACTTGACCCTTTTTATCTACAAAATCCACGTCACGTGACAGATGGACCTGCCACGTCACTTTTTTTTGTACTGTTAGGTTTCATGCCACCCCGCTAATACACCTTATAAGTGTTCTTCCCCAAATTGAGATGTATAATTTTATTCAACAATACTTTTCCATTTGTCCCATTATCATATACGAACTCAAAAAAGTACCACAATACCCATCCAACTTTCAAATTTTGTTTCATTATCATACCTTTGCTTACGTGACGGTGTATCTGGTTGCCTATATGGCTATGTAAGCAAACGTATGACAATGAAACAAATTTTGAAAGTTGAATGGGTATTGTGGTACTTTTTTGAGTTCGTATGTGACAATAACACAAATGGGAAAGTACGTTGCTATTACATGTCATTAACCCAATCGAAATTAAATAATTTTGCTGTTGGGTGCAATGCATTGTTGTAGCCATGATGTTTTACATTTGAAATATGATCAATTTTTTTAAATTTCAATAGCAATGTATGGATTTTCTTATGGAAATACTAAATAAATAGTGATAATATATCACGTTCAAATTATAAAGTCACCACCACACTATGTTTTTATTAATCGACTAAGAGGAACATTCAAAAACTATAGATATACAACGAAGGCTTATAATCTATCGATAGAGTCATAATATGAAAAGCTATAGGCCTGTAAAATATTTTTCTTCCAATCAAAAGCCCATAGATAACTTTATTTAGTTGTTTTTCTTCTATAAATAAGGTGGTCCTGTTTGATATCATGCATGTCGAAGAAGAATTACACATTAAAACCCTAAAAATATCAATTTCAAACATCCCAAACAACCCTCTTAAGTCGATCGAACTACATCATTGATTTGCAGTCGTTTGGTCAAAGATCGACTACTTATTCAAAGTACGTAGTATATATATTTGTTTGTTTCAATAGCTATTGATCACACTAATACCCACAGATCGAGTTTGTTATATAAACTCGATCACTAGCTATTTACAGAGATGAATGTACGAAAAACTGGATCGAGTAGTAAGAAACACCTTCCTGGTGACTGTTGGTACTTAATTTACGAAAAACTAGAGTCAAAGCTTGATCGAATATCTTTTGGCCTAACATGTCACCGTTTTCTTGATATACAAAACTCAAGCTGTAAATCCATTGACTTATCATCCTCGACTTGGCGCTTTAAAGAGGCTTATTCACTTATCCTAGGCAAGTTGCTGAACCGCTTTAGGCAGTTAGAATTATTGCGTTTGAACAATCGCGTAATAGAAGTTTCAGATTCAACTTTAACTCACTTTGAAAATAATGGTTCTAAATTGCATTCTCTTTACCTTTCATTTGGTACTAAAATCACCAAAAAGGGACTCATGTCAATTGCCAATGGTTGTCCATTATTGTCGGTAATCGATCTTTTTCGCTGTTTTATTACTGATACTGAATTGGAAACCTTAACAAAGGCCTGTAAATCCTTAAAAGAGCTGAGTCTTGAACGTTGCACCAATATAACCGACCGTGGAATCTTGTCCCTCAACCAAAATTGCCGTCAGCTTAAAGCGCTCAATATTACTAGTTGTCAAAAAGTTTTTGGTGTAAGCACTACTACAAAAAAATCTCATTAGGTACGGTTTTTAAGGCTATTTGGTACGGTTTTAAAACCGTACCTGATAGGAGCGTACCAAAAAATAAAATATTATTTGGTACGGTTTTGAACCGTAGCAAAAAATGTTTATTTGGTACGGTTTTCTTTCCAACCGCACCAAATACCTTTAACACCTCAGCATCAAATAATTCTTTTCTGGTACGGTTTTTATAAAAACCGCACCAAATTTGTTTGATTAAAAAAATAATTTATCGTTCTTGTCCAAAACCTGTAACCAAACACCCTGTAATATTTTCCACAGGAAACCCGAACATTGCAGCATACACAAACTGAACATTCAATATAAACATCAACAAACGCAACAATCTAAGTTAGACAAAAGTGTTATCCATTACAATTGTTTAAACGTCATCATCACGAAAATATAAAAACTTAACTATTGTGGAGCTGTTGTATCTAAAGGAATAACCACAGCCCTATAAAACTCGTTCAAAATCATATAAGCCGTTTGGTCGATCTCCAATGGTGTTAGATGGCGTGTATCATCCCAAATCTATAAAAACAAATGTAGATATATATATTAGTTTACACATGTGAGTTAGATTATTATGAGATTAATAACGCCATGAGATAAGTTTTCAATCAATTT
>BQNB010209519.1:0-10333 GCA_026074375.1 Tanacetum coccineum
TTTAAAGAACACTTATAATCCATATCTTGACACCATACCTTAGTAATATGTCTTAGAGAGTTCTCATACCAATTTTATGAATTTAGGAAATTTATTAGTATTTTATACATTTTGTACAAAACAAATTGTCGAGTTTTACACACAGAACAAGGTGGGTATTTTTGAGCACTTTAGGCTTTGAACCATGAATCATCACCGTTGAAGTTTTCGTAGCTAAGACCCAGACCTAAACTCATAAACTTGAATCACTCCAAAAGGTTAAGTAATGAAGGAGTTATGACCAAAATAAATAGAGTAAAACTTTCTGAAAAATTAATAACTTTGACATCTGTGTATTGTTTTGCACTTTTGGAACCCTTAAACATCGAGTTAGACTATAAAACTTACAACTTTGGAAAGACAACTAAAAAATCTACAACTTAGGCTTTTGAACAAACTAAATTCAATAAGAAACAAATAAGATATGGCCCCGAGAAGTCAGATGAAAATTTGTTTACAGAAAACTATTTTATTTATACTTATAAATACTTGGCAAGCTTGATTTCAAATCACATTTGGAAATTGAAAAAGCTTTATATAAGGGTGATACAAGTTTATACAACTTATATGTATATATTTTTGTTATCTCAATAACTAATCCATATCATAACACATAAGCTATACCAATAAGCTATAAGCACACCAACTAAGCTTAAATAAGCTTTAAACCACAAAAGAAAGAAAGAAAGGAAATAGAAGAATATTAGATTAAGAGAGAGAGTTTGGTGGATCTTTTACACATATAAAAACACACACATAAATAACCAACACCCTCTCCATGTGTGGAGAGGGTCTATTTATACCCTTGACCAATCTAATGACATATGGGCTTTGTAGATGGGCTGGGATTGGCTTGTGTTGGGCTTTGGCCCGTTACATGGATGACACTTGCTTAAAGTCTAAGCCCGTTTATCTTGATTAGCCTATTACAATACAAGACCTAATAATAACTGAGATAACCGATAACATTCTTATTCGACTTAATAGAATTAAGGCTAACAATCTCCCCCAATGTTGAGATCTTCTTTGATCTCCCTAACGTTGACGTTCTTGATGGAGGTTATCTTGATTTGACTTTATCTTCCCCAATGTTGAAGATATGACGTTTGAGCTTTCCCTTCTTTGGTCTTGTCTTTGTCTTTTCTTTTTTGTAATGGCTTTGTTCATTCATGCTTTAGACGACCGATGACATTATTTTAGTTTCGTTTATGTGATCTTGATCTTGAGCCTTCATATTTTGACTTTTGAGTTCTTGAGATCTTTATCTTGCATTATCTCCTTGACTTGAATCATCTTGATTTGACTTTCTTGATCAACTTGTGCTCTTGACCGACATACTCATTCTTATTGCATTCTTGTTTGACTTATATGATCATAAGGCTAACAATCTCCCCAAAATACAATTCTTGATTTAACTTTGAAGAACTTTAAGGAAGTTTAGGATCAACATTCTTGATGCTAAATGATTGACTTTTAGAGCTCGAGTATGAGTATGTGGTAATGAATCCGACTTCGCTGGTACATGATTGCAACACCGACGTTTGAATCTGCATTTAAAAGGTTAGTGATAAATAATAGATATGGACGAAAGTGTCTTTGTCACTTCATCGAATACGGTTGCAATAACCACGGTTCTCCGTTAATCAGTATAAATACTGCCTGTGATAAGATAGAATTCATATGAATCTTCTTGACAGGGTTACGCAGTTGTACTATGATTCGGTAGAATCTATATATACGTAAGAGTAAAATATATAATATGATGGAAAATTACCAATTTACCCTTGAGGACAAAGGTAAAAAGGAAAATCTTCACAAATATATATAATATAATACGTATATAAACCGGGAAGTATGATTCCCGGGTCGTTATCCCCCAACGATTTATGAAATTGAAACCACGTTTGATGTTCGGACAATGATTTGAATTGAAGACAAAGATTGATTTGATTATCTACTTTTAAAAATTAAAATAAACAAATTATAACAATTAAGCACGAAGACAAATAACGGGAAACCAAATTTTAACTAAAAACGCAAAACGGGACCCCTAAACGGAGGTCAAAAACCCTAAATTTCTAAAATTAAACCTAACTTAAAATTTTCTTTTTAAATGGACTCTATTTGACTAAAAAGTAAGTTTAAAGAAAACTAGAACAAAAACGGAGTTGAAATGAGCTTTAAACACGAAAAACGAGAACGAAAACGAATCCCGTTCTTTAAAAATCGAAATTTTGCAAATTAGACCCTACGAAAGCAAAACTAATTTTCCTATAAACTTTATGATAAAAGAAAATTTTCTAAAAAAGATTTATATTTTTTTGATTATTTTTCTATTTTTTATGATTTTTTAAAGTTTTTAATGAAAATAAATTTTTAAAAATACTAAACTATCTATAAAAATTCTAGAAAAAATACAAAAAAAAGCTTATACTAATTAGAACCTAGGAAAAATAAGCTTGAGATCACAGCTTATTGAATAAGCCACTGAATAAGCTAAAACAGCTTATAGAGCTTATAAGAGCAAAAGGTGTATAAATATTTAATAATGAAGGTTATAACAAAAAAGACCCAAGGGCGCAGTGGTAGTGAGTGGTGTGTGTTATAGAGGGTTGAGGGTGTTGAGGTCGGGGGTTCGAGTCTTGCTCACCCCCGATTTCCACCTTCCCCTTTTTAAAAAAAAACTTATAAAAGCAAAGTTGTAGAACAGCTGAAAATAAGCATTTTTAATAAAAGAAACTTTTTATGAAAAGCCCTAAATAAGCTATTAAACAGCTTATAACTCTGACAGAAACACTAAACTCATATTTTTGACTTTTTCTTAAAATTTACTACTTTAAAAGATTGAATAAGCTAAAACTTAAGACTTAAAAGCTAATTTTCTACCTAGTCCTACCCTAAGAAACTGAAAATGACAAAAATAAGATCAAAGATATAAGCCATAAGCTGAAATCAAAATAAGCACTTATGAAAAATTAAAAACCAAACAGGCCTTAAGGGCACTCTGAGCTTAAAATTAAGCTCCCAAATAAGCACTCTAGAAGATAAAACCTAACTTATCATAAAATCTAGCTTAAATGCTACATAAAACTGCTTTTTGAAAAAGGTTTTGACTACAAGAGCTTATAGAAAAAGCACTATGAAAATAGACAGTTAACTTAATAGCTGCTGAGTTTTGTTTTGAAATGTAAAAGACAAATATTAATTTCTCAGCTTAAAAACATATTAGTGAAATACTTATTTTGAAAAAGCAATTTAATAAAGTTGATTTATGACATAAGATCTAATAATGCTGTGAAAATCAAAACCTAAAAACTACTTTATCCTACTTAAAATTAGACTAGAAAATGACCTTTTTCTATTTTTCCTTATCTGATGCAGTGTACATACAAAATGACCAAATCTCTAATTCTTTTAGTGCAGACCTATTGACTCTATTCTAAAATGCATAAAACTCAAAATTGAAACTAAAAACACCTAATGTAATAACTAGTAATGATTTGAGCTTGTAATGCACACTACACTTAACAGACTTAATCCTAACTCTAACCTCACTTATGAAAATCTAATATGACCTAGTCTAGCTTATGAATATTCCTTAAACAAACTTATAATAAAGCTTAAATGCAATTACCAAAAACCTCAAGGCCACAAACAGTACTAACTTATAGTTAGTACTGTTGTGCCAAACACCCCTTTAAAGTTCTTAAAATCCATTTAACCTTACAAATTTGAATTTTAATGGCTAAAACCTTAATACCAGATAACCAACAGCTTATGACCAACCTAATGAGCAATCCTAAGTAGACAATAAGCTAATTTAATAAGCTTTAAGCTAAACTACTATTTTTTGGTTTTTTATGACTTTTATAAAACTAAACATGAAAAGCTATGATCTGAACTAACAAATTCAAAAACAGATAATCAAATAAGTCTAATAAGCTTAATAACACATTAATAAGCATAAATAAGCAACTAATAAACTAAAATTTAACCAAATGCAATATTTAAGCTAAGTATCTTGAATTTTAAAGAGAATTTACCTCTGCCTTAGCTAAACAAAGGCAATTAAGCTCAAAAGCTGTCTACAAGCTCCAGCTTATCACAAGGATAAGCTGGTTAAGTCCAATGAACTCATCCATGGCTAGTTCATCATCCATAAGCTCAAAATCCAATAAGTCAAGGTACTTAAGCTGTTTTTAGAGTTATAGTAGATTAGATGACTGAATTGAGCTCAATTTGAGCTTAGAGACTCAAAGAGCTTGTATGAGCTTATTAGAAGCTTATGAAACAGTAGCATAAACATTTGAGAGATAAAAAGGCTTATAAGTAAAAACACTTTATGAAAACTTAAAATGATGATTTTATTAAAACTTAAAACGGATTACAATGCTTAATAAAAAGAGATTACAAGAGTTTAAAAGAAAATTACAATTTAAAACTAAAAAAGTTACATAAGCTATTTTAAAAACTTAAGAAAAATGCAGAAAAAAAAGATATCTATGTGTGAGTGAGTGAGGGCTATTTATAGCCTGCCAAAGATGCTTCTAGGTCCTCATAGCCCTTGCACGCTCCTTGCAATCCTGCCCTTTCAATCATTTCAATCATTGGATGTCTATTGTGGTCCGTTGGATTAGATTTAGCTCACACGGATTGCCAGCGTGGCAATCCATGATTGTGACACCTTGTACTTCTTTTGTACTCCTTTTAGTGCAAATTTCCTTTTCCCCGTGTGTTTTCTTCAATCCACGCGTGTCATTCCCTTGTGGGAATTGACCAATAGGAGTGTTTGATGATGTATAACTCTGCCATGTCAGTCCTTTTTACTTGAATTGCGAGGCCACATAGTCAATTTTTATTTGCCCTTTGGTTTGAACCCGAGGTAAAACGGGGAAGACAATGAACAGTGGTAACTGTTTTTCCCGCGTTTTTTACTATTATAAAAGGTGGGAGTTTGACTTTCTTTTACCCGGGTAAATAACTTCGGGCTTATAAGGGATTTTAGGTCTGGGTGTGTGTTTGGGCTCGCGCTTGGTATTGTTATACGGAGTTAACGGGTGTTAACTCTTATAATTATAAGAGTTAACACCGTTAGGGTTTAGGGAATGTTTTTGTAATTTTGGTAAATATGAGGGACTGATTTGGTAATTTTAGATTTTGTCTTTTTGTGTTGACCATGTTTGACTGAAGGTTGACTTGAGTTGACCACTGTTGACTTTTGATAGCATTCTCCCAGCTCTTTATGTGCTCTTCCGTTCCCGTGTTCTTGATTTTCCGGTTTTAACCGTTTTCTTGAGATTTTTACAATATCCGTACCTATACAATCATATAGACAAAACAAGAAATATTCAAGCATTTAAAGTACAATTTTGTCTTTTTAGGGCCATTTTTGACATAAAACGGATATGTGTTTTCACACATATCATACTAGCCGTTCTTGTTACTAGAGCGTCTCAAAGCAGACAACACGGTAAGAGTGAGTCAGATAGTTACTATCTTTCTGATTAAGTCGTCAATTCATATAGTGGACCAAATCGATATCCAGTTGTCACAAGTTCGATTCATATAGAATCTTGCAAGTCACCTACCAAGAGCTTGTTTGATGTTGGCTCAAGCAGGATTTTCATCTTCACTATAAATACTTACATATCACTCAGATGTTCTGGCAAGATCTCAAGGATATTACGTAGGACTCTTTGTTATAGCTTGTGAACTTTATGGTGTTAAAAAAGTGTATTTTGACATTGTGTCCTAATGAGATTTATAATTTGATCTCTTCTGGCTCTAGACTCGATTTGTGCACTTTGGTTTTAGTAATCGGAGGCTGGAGTAGACTGCCACCTATTTAATATCAACAATCTCGAAGTGAGATGTCAATAGATAACTTGTGTATCTCTATGAAAAATGAGACAAGTTTCTTTTGAGAGAAACTCGAATGGCTGGGAAGGGTTGTGCATTGCATCACTGGGTCCATGACGGCTTTCTTCAATACCAACAATCATCATTGTGATTTTGATAGATTATGTATTGACCCTGTTTCTGCCTAAGTTGTGTGGAGGGCTGCTTTGTTTTCACCCTTTATCCATACATTTCTTTTTAATTCTTCAACCCCTTCAATGCTTACCAAGACGTCATTACTAACACCTTGTTGTGATTGTTCCAGTATTAGCTCAATCTTAGTCGGCATTATTCCCTTATACTCATTCTTCTCCAATCATACCTAAGGACTTATAGTCTAACTATGGAATGTTCATGGGTAGATCCCTCCGGTTCTGGTTGGATCATAGGACTTATACCTAATCTTAACCACCTTATAACTTCATCGTCATCGTGAGATTAATTGGTTGTTGGGTATAGAGATCGAACAATAAAACCATTTTCTGACATTGTTATTTTCAAATACTCCCCCTACACATGTGCGTCGAGATTTGAAATTATTTTGCACATGAAGGAAAGAGTTGCACTTAGAGTCTTAAAAATCACATTCTTTTTTATCATATTTTAATCACATTTTCTCTCCTTATTTTAAATAATAAAACATTTAGTATTTGAAATACCAATTGATTAAATTTTTTGACATGAAAAAGTTTCATGGGGAAAAAATTATACCATCATATTGCATGAATTCATTTTTTGGATAGCTCCCCTTCAACACAATATGTGGGATACCGCTAATTTTTAAAACTTAACGTTACAACGAAAAAATGATATGACACCACAAATATGTTGAAGACAGAGTGAGATGCCTTAGTGAACAATGTATATTATTAATTGACATTATAATTTTCACATTTTAATTTCACGAAATATTTTTGGATACATAAAATTAACATTTATGAGATGTACCCAAAACATTAAAAGGCTTTTGTTTTAAAAGCTCCTTCTCAGAAATTGATTCACTTGTTACGATGACATTGTTGAGCATTCATTTTATCAATCGTACCACTTATAAACATTGAATATTGTACCAATTGTTAAATATATTGAGGAAGGGAGTGTTGAACATACAATTTTAACAAATACCACTTTTTATGAAAAGAAACCACAAATTATATTGTATATAATTTGACATTGAAAGTTCTTTTTGAAAAATTGTGTTCAACGTTTTGAAAACACATGATAGAAGAATTCTCTTTTATTTTTAGAGTAAGCGCACTGAACGTACACTCCCCTATTCCATTCGGGTCCGAGTTTTGCACTGAAATGTACATAAGTCATAAAGAAAATTTAGAAATGACATATTTTGAAAGCATTTGAAACTCTTGCTCGAACTTCATTTACACGCCCGTGTCGATGTTATCAACATTTCTAGGTACGTAAATGTTATCGATTCCAAGAGACACGTCAAGAAGATTCTTTTTGGTATTTTTGAAAATTTTCTGATTTTATATTTTGTTTTTATAGATTTTATATTTTTCTAATTTCTTTTTGTTGATTTTATATTTTTGAATTTTCTTTTTTCAAAAATATTTATAAATCAAAATAAAGAGAAAAATAAAAATATATACACGTCGAAATTTCCATCAGCAGTGACAGTTGTTGCTAGAGTTGAAGTAGATGAAGTTGAATCTGGTTGTTGTTGACGTTTATCGAATGCATCAACAGTAGTAACAGCGGAAGGCTTTGAAACAACTTGATTTTCTCCATTGAAATATTTGTCGAACAAAGGACCGAATAGACTTTCCAACTCTATCATCGTCGTCATCCTTATCATATCTGTTGTAGGAACTTCTTTGACATTGATGAGCGAGGCTTGAACCGTTGTGTTCAAACGTCATTTTGCTGATCAGTTTTGAATCCACTTCAACACTGGTTTCTGAGATATCAGCTTTTTCAGCAACCACACTCTGAGATTATCTGGCTTGACATTGTTAGATGTACCTGCACTTACATCTAAAGTTTGTTTGCATTCATGAATATTAGAGATATCTCCATTTGAACCATGTGTGGGTTCACTGTCATCCTTACTTGTACAAGAAGCAAGTATCTTTCCCGTAGGAACCTACCTAAGACCAACAGTTTTGATAATTCTACCCGTGGGTTTCCACCCTAAGATCAGATCTAGGAGATGTTTTCTCATACACATGTGAAGTCTTATTAGGAGAAAATATATGTCCTGTGAAGATCTGTCTTACAGTTTGTTTGCTTTCATGAATATTAGGGATATCTACATTTGAACCGTGTATGGGTTCACTGTCAACCTTGCTTGTGCAAGAGTGAAATAACTTTCCTGTAGGAATCCACCTAACACCAACAGATTTGAAAATTCTACCTGTAGGTTTCCACCTAAGATCAGATCTAGGAGATGTTTTTTTTCATACATACGGAAGTCCTTATTAGGAGAAATCCTAATGTCTGTAAAGATCTGCCTCCAGTTTTGGAGTATGACTCTTTGATCTACTACGAGATTGTTACTGTTTCTAGTCTTGTGGGATTGAATCTTAGCTCGTGAATTCACTTCCTTTAGGAGTTTTGTTATACAAGCATCATGATTTGCATTAAAGACACACTTATGACATGTAGAACAGACAAAGTGTTTAGAATCTAAAAAAGAATCAGAATTCTTAGAGTGATCTGCTATGGGCACAGCCATTATCGTTACACAATTACTCTTAGATACATGCAAACTCCTAGTTGAGTGATTAGTGCTCCTAGGTTTTGGTTTGCTATCATCAATAGTGCTTTGAAATATAGCAGAAGGCATCATACTAGTTTTGAGTTCCTGTCTCTTTCTTGTGTCTTTTTCCTAGCTTCATCTAGATAGTGATTATGAACCATGTCATTTGAACTAAATCTTGGCATTTTCTTAGAACGATTCCTAGATGAGCTAGATGCAATCATATGATCAGGGTTTGCAAAAGCATATTATCTTCTCTTAGGAAAATAGTGTTGAGTTAGTGGTCTTGAAAAATTGTTATTCACATCAACTTGGGAGGCAAACCGTTGTTTTGACATTTGAGGCCTTTCAGATTTAAACGCATTCGGTTGTCTAACAGCTGATTGGTTTCTTAGTGATTGTAAAACTGGTTTCCCTAAGACTGATGTTTTAGCAAACTTAGTATCTACACTATTTCCTTTTAACTTCCTTAAGTCATTTTTTAAAGCAGCGATTGCAAAAACCTTTTCCTGAATCTGAGCTTTTAAATCAGCATTATTAGCAAGCAAAGAAGTTGTCTGTTCTATAGTCTTAGATCTCGTAATTTTAATGGAATCATACAAATCTTTGTAATGATTTTTTAAAGTCTCATTTTCCTTAAGTAATTTAGCCACACTATGTTTTAATTCGATGTTCATTGTTTCAAGTACATCAATTTCCTTTTTGATATTGGCTTTATTACTTGTTTCATTCAAAATTTGACCATGTTGCCCCGATTTTAAAGCTTGATTTTGATATTTAAGTTCAAGAGCAATACAATGTGCTTACATTCTTGAAAAATATTTTCGTAATTGGGAAACGGTCTTTTTGAGTAAAGTATTTCAGACTTGAGAGATTGTTTTGAGTATTCAATTGTCTGGTTGTCAGGTGATGAATCAAGCATAGGACTTTTAAATTGACATTTTTCAGTATACTGATCAACCCTACCTTCATTAATGATTTCAGGTTGCTCAGTATGCTGTTGTCATGTAGCAAATATATTACATTCAGCAGTCAATTATACATCAGCCATTGGCTCTTCTTCATATATAGGTCTGATATCTGCATCATCAGTATCTGTATCATTCCCTGATCTGCTGCTTTCATCTTGCACTTCTGATTCTATCCCACTGCTCTGCATTTATGCCCAAAATAGGTACTTAATCGTTCCTTTTCAGGTATTTCACATTTGGAAGGCATTTGGAAGAATTACACGTGACTTGGGCTCATTTGGAAAAGAAACGGACAAGACTACGGACCTACACCAACATATATTAAGATAATGTTCTTAGAAGCTGGAGACGACATCACAGATTCAACGTAACGCCATCACAACGAAGACCAAGACAGGGTCACAAGATTTCATAATGGCGTCAGAGCACACGACCCAACCCATTATCTAGAATATTCTCTTTCATGACGGCGTCACGACTAAAACGCAATGCCGTAACAGTGATTTTCCTATATATATAAACCTGAATTTAAGGTTTTGAGTGTGTAACTTTAGAATAAAAAGAGGGTACGAACCCTAGTTCGTTTAGCAGCTATTAGGGACCATTTTAGGGCCTAAAAACCCTACTATACTTCCTTCAATTCATGTTTTAATCAAGTAAGGTTTATTTAATCATTCAATATGTCTATGTGTTGTCTGATTTATTT
>BQNB010209520.1:0-10333 GCA_026074375.1 Tanacetum coccineum
AGATTTGTGATGATGTTCGTTTTTAGATTTGATGGGCCAATCATGTTCGAAAAGGACTTTGTCCTCGAGAAATTGAAAAGCTTGATTTGGACTTTTGTAGAGGAAGATTCCTCCTGCAGTTATGTCTAGGATTCCTTGAGTGGGTTCATCTAGACCATGATAGAATATTTGAATAGTAGTTCCTTTGGTCAGACAGTGCCCATGGCATTTTCGAAGCATGTTCTTAAGTCGTAACCAAGCGTTGGTTAGACTTTCATATACGTTTTGTGAGAAATTTCTGATTTCAAGTAAAAGACGGTTAAATAACGAAGGTGGAAAGAATTTGTTTATAAAAGCTTTTCTTATTTGTTCCCACGATGTTATAGACTCTTCATTAAGTTCATTAAACCAGGTTTTAGCTTCATCGCACAAGGAAAAGGGAAATATTAAAAGTTTTACGGCTTCACTCTGAGTTTCACCGTATTTGAACATGTTGCAGACTGCGAGAAATTCACGGATGTGGTCATGCGGATCGACCCGCCGAATACCATCAAATTTATTTTCCCAAATCATTTTCAAGTGGGTATTGTTAATAACAAAGTTGTCATCAACATCGATTTGAACAATGGCAGAATTAGGAGTCGGTGCTACAGTCTTAGCACTTTCCCACATTGGCTGATCATTCGGATCGAGAATTATCTGTTTAGGTTCAACATCCTCTTTATGTATATTTATAACGACAAAGTCATTAACGATAGGATGTTCGATGGAAGATTTGTGTGATTCGATCTGAATTGATTCTTTCTGGATAGTTTTAATCTTATAAGTCTTTGTTTTCAAATTTTTATTTAATTTATATATTAGAATTGCTAGTTGTTTTCCGAAAGATAGGGGATTTATACATACGTTAAGCATTTTGCAAAAAGACATTTTTATATATATAGTTAAGGCTAATAGGATAATATTCAAAATAAAATAATTTATTTTCATATATTTTTTATAATTTTTATCTTAAAGATTTTTATATATATATAGATATAGTTTAATTTAATTATATATAGCAAATAAAGATAAATAAATAAAAGATTTTTTTTTCATATTATGAAAAACTAGATAATTACAAATACACAAGGCATATAATCAGATAAAATACAATTCCAAACGATTATAGAACCTAAGACTTGCAGATTGGGGGTTTTGGTTTTTGAAATAAGATTCTGTTTGTGAAAATTTGCCGAAAGTGCGGCGTACTTGGGTAAAGTACGGCGTACATTCTGGGTTTACAGGAAAACCAGCGCACAAATAAGATGTGCGGGTTACTTCCTGGAGAAAAATGATTTTTGGTTTCCGTTTGCCAGAAAACGGTACGGCGGGTTTGAAATTTTTTGAGAAAAAAATAGCACCAGAAACAAGCAACAAACTGATAACAACTTAAACAATTCCCCGACAACAGCGCCAAAAACTTGATGTGTGTTTTCCAAGCTTTAAATTTATAATACTAAAAATACCGATTTTTACTAAAAACAAAACACTCGGGAAGTATACCCGTTCGTGTATAGTATAGCTTTAGGTAAGTCCAGGTCGTTCCACGGGAATTGAAGTTTTCACAGTTTGTAATTAAGGTGCAAAGGTTAATAAGATTGTCACGGATCGAATTAACCAAATCTTGCATATATCAGATATTTTAACGAAAGCAATTAAAAGATGATTCAATCAAATGATTAACGTATGTTTGTTTAGGTAATGATCACTTAGATAATGATGTGTTTGGAATAGTGTTTAAAATAGAGTTATCACAAGTTATAAATCCTTTCGGCCTTTAAATATAACTAATGATTATATCGATTAATAACAACAAATCCTTTCGGCCATTATAAGTTATTATAACCAATATATTAGATGGATTGATAGAACACATATATAAAAGAACCTTTTCAGCCTATATTCTTACATAAAATATGTTTTACCAATTCAATAAACACATATCCAAACGCTCCATATCAAAGATCACATTATACCCAAACAAACATAAGATTACTACTCCATAATCAAAGAGATGAAGATCATAACAATCATATAAATTCTAGAAAACTTCATATTAAAAGAGTTGTATAAATTATACCAATGTTTACAAGATCAAAGATTCGAAAATTAGTTCTCCCAAACAAAAACTATTCTAAAACCCAAGCTATTGATTCCAATCAACCCGAACCCTTAAGGTGTTGTCACCACCCTTAAAATTCTTAGTGGAATGATGAGAGAGTTGTTGTGGAAGTGTGTGTGAGGATATGTAAGTGTGTGTAAAATGGGGGAGCCAAGGCCTCCTTATATAGGCTAAAATCGAGCAGAATTTACGACGCACTTAGGAATAAGTACGGCGCACTTGGTGAGTTAATGCTGGTATCATTTAATTCTTCAAAGGGAAGTGCGGCGCACTTAGTAAAATGTGCGGCGCACTTGAGGAGTTAATGCACTTCTTTGATCGTGACTTTAATTCTTTGACTTTTGAAGGAAGTGCGGCGCACTTAAGAAAAGTGCGGCGCACTTATGGTCTTTTTTAGTTTTAGCCCTTTATTTTCTTCTAACTTGCTTTCCATTATGTATAAATACTTGGTTTTGTTCCATTTGAACTCCGGATGTCTTTAAGTGTACTTTTAAGCTCCATATCTTTGTGTATTCTTCCTTTTTATTCTACGACACGTACCTAGAACATATAATATCAAATATACTTGATTAAGTACCAAAAGTTCATGAGAAATGATCAAATATACATAAATAACGCCATATAAATATGTATAATTTAGGAGTTATCACTTTGCCAATGATGTTACCGCGAAGATTACTACCAACAATAATATTACCTTTGTTGTATGCCTTGTAGCTTGAGAAGAGCTTTCGGTTACTCGTCATGTGTTTGGAGCATCAACTATCCTTTATCCACTCATCGAGTTCTAAGTCAATTTCAAGGCATGTCTATTTATATAAGGCAACACCTCAAACATTTGGTCCCCAATATCTCATCGGTCCAAAGTTGTTAGTGCTAAACATCCCTTGCATTTGATGCAATTGGTTGGGATGTGGAAATGGAAGACACATTTCCCATGGCATGTAACTTTGACGTGGGAAGTTGTTCCAAGTTACAGGAAAACTACGAGGTTGATTTTGTTGACCAATGTTTCTTTTAGATTGCGGTGTTTTAGGACGATGATAATTATTTACGACTCTTCTAGGTGGTGGAGTTTTTGATCTAAAATTTGGTTTTGTAAATCCAACTCCGGGTTTTGATAATGGCTTATAGAATTGCTTAACTTCATTATCACTAGCAACAAGAACTCTTACATTGTTTATCTAATTTTCAAAACAAATAGTTTTAAAAATTGAGTACGATCCATGTAATCAAATATAACCCATTAAGGGGGATTAAAATGAAAAGTGTTTTGTTGATAAACTTGTATTAATTTTGATGTTATATACACTAAATTATACTAGCATCGAGATAAAATGATGTTTAAAATAAGTGTTATATGTTTTTGGTAATCAAATTCAGAAAGGTGTACACCTTTCCGCAAGTCATACAAATAATTTTGTTTAACAAAAAATCGTAATTCTGAGTAGCAGGTGGGCGTACCCACTTAAAATTTGGTTGCCCCCCTTAATTCTGGCGGCCCCCTTAATATTTAAAGGGGACCACCTGTCCTGATTCGACAGTTTTTCAGAAACTTCGAAAAATCAATAAATCAAATCGTAAGTCCGTAGAAGCTGCCCACCCGCCATTCGAAGAGAATTGAGTCTACTTTCATATAAAAATACTTCCCAAGTATTTATTTCAAACTTAACTTAGTCAGAAAGGCAAAATACTACTTATTTTCCAAAACGTTGAGTCTCGTTTTAACGTAAAACTTGTATTTTATCCTTTCCTTTCAAGTCGGATATTTCTAGTCGGTATATCTTTAAAAAATGGTGTAATTAACTTTTCAAAAATATTAAACTTGATTTTTTTAAAATGTGGGAGGACTAATATCTTAAACAAAACCGAGCAAGTATACAGTTGTTGTATAAATACACAAAACAACGACAAGTGACTTTATTGGTAATGCTATGTTGAATTATGAGCACTTCTTTATTATCTTAAGTTAGTAGAAAATAGTAAATGAACGTTGCTATTTGTAATTAAGCGTAATTGAATATCTAAGCACAGAAAGTAGAAATTGTCATGACACTATTCGTTTGTAGCTAGTTTTTCGGATTATGCATAACTAGAACTTATGCTAGATTTCTTGCATTAAGATTGTGAAATTGTTCTTGCATTGCATATAGGCATAGATCACATTAACTATAAAATGGTTACCAAACATCTGTAAATCTTTTTCGGTATGGGCTATATAAGGAAAGAAAGAGTTCAAATAACTGTGTCAAGTAAATAATTAAATGTATTAAAAGCATAGTCACCTAAATAAATTCAATGATGTTAATCTATTTCAACAACTACGTTAAATATTTCAACAACTTGCTTATTTTGTCCTTGGTTGGTTTACAACAAAAGAAAAGATTGTATTAATATCATCAATACTAAGAAAAAGAGAATGCTGTGCTTGCATGGTTCTAGACATACCCACACATAATTTATATTTTTTTAAAACATAAAGTATTTAACAAAAAGATTGTGTGTATAATAATGGTTAGAAAACTCATAACTCATAAAATGTCAAAAATATGTATAATTATACATAACACACAAATCAGTTTTTCGCACAATTAAAATTTTACAACAACTCTTACTTGGGATTAATGGACACACTATTTAAATATTTATCTTTTTTTTAAATGAATGTTCGTGAGGGTCAAGAAAGATTTCGAGTATATATCGATTCATTATTCAAATTATGATTGATATCTTTATTGAATCTAATTGACAAGTTTTCGAGTATGGACATGAAATCGGATTCTTATTTGTTTAGTTTCAAGATTATATCAAAATATAACAAAAGATATTATCTTGAATCTACATAACTCAATCACACTTGAGTGATATGAAAATAATTACATCTTTTTCTAGATGAAAAGAATATGCATCGGATCATAACTCACACTTGTGTTGATGATATCATATTGAGTCTACTTGTACAATGGTTGTGTTCCTAATATTATACTAATATGTTCAATACATGCATAAAATACACAATGAAGTAGGATTGACGACTTGGATGTTTCGTCCGAAATATTCAAGCAATTTACATTGCAATGCATTAGATAAAAAAGTTCATTTCTGATAAACCCCCCAAAACACGAGCAAAATAACATAATATGTAACCTGTGCTCACACTACATAAAAGCATGACTCATAAAATTCACCTTGTAAACTAAACTCTCAAATAAGAAAATATACTTTTTATCTCACCTAGGATAACATGATGTTCTGGGAAACATTGTGCTTAAAAGATTTTATGACTTTATCATATTAAACGATTGATAAAGGATAACATATATCCTATGCATTTTATATTCTTTGTAGCATAAATGGTTGTGTTACAAGAAAATACCAACATAATAATATTGAATAATATAAACTATTATAATTGAGAAAAATAACCTATCAAAATATGTGTCAATGCATAAATCAAGTAAAAATACTTATTTAATTATGATATACAACATTGATAAGAATAATAATTTTAGAAAAGCATATTTGTTTAAAAATAAAATATGTATCTTTTTAATCATTTATCACTAATGAATCACAAACTTAATTAAGATAAATAATCTTGATGAATTCTTTCACATGACAGAGGAAATGGAGAATTCTAAAACATTCCTCAATAAAACATCTATGTTCACAAATAAGCACATCTCTTGGCTTTTGAAAAACCAAACACGTTAAATATCACATGTGACAACTACACATGTAAGATGACTAAATATAAGACATCCATTAAATCAAGCAATATGTAATCAAAACCAAACAACCTATAGATCTTGAACAAAAGATTAAAACATCTTGCTTACGCTTATCTTAGAATTCTACACATATTATTAGGATTATGCGAACCGGAATTAATGTAATATTAGTTGAGTTATGTTAGGCCCTCTATGAAAAATCTTTGCTACACTTCATTAGGAAAATATAAGAACTCTATTTTGTCTAACATGAGAATGACTACTAGAGAATCTATTGCACTAGAAATTTAATTTGACATAACGGTTGAATTGCTTCCAAGAGTGAAGTTGGGTTCGGTGTATAACCCGTAAAAATAGTCGTGTTTAGCCTGAATTGAGCACCACTAGTGATAATCTCATATTCATTCTCTAATTTGATTAAATGGCTCTTTCTAAATATGCCTAATGATAGTCTACATCGATAGACTTTGTAATCATTAGGAGTACACACTAAGCACGTAGAAATTAGGCTTTTCCTTAGTCAATCTAGACACAATGCACCTCACATATGTGCTTTAATGTTTCAAGATGATTACTTGTTCACATGTAATGTAATTATATGTCTTCGTGATCTTGATGCTCAATGTTTAATTGCTTAGATATTAAATGCATGTCCACTATAAAGGCATTTGTCTTTTTCTAGCAATTTAGATAAAATATTTCTTAGTTTATCTAAATGACACATGCTCCTAAATGCTAAATGCTAACATGTCTAACACTCCTCTAAGTAGGTTTGACAACTTAAATAATTCATCTGAAATATTCAAATATCTTTAGCTTACGATCGCAAACGTTAAAGGTCATATCCGAAAGTTCATATTCAAGCCTTTTAACAACACCTGTTAAAATGCTCTTCCTAAGCTAAAAAGCTTACATCTACCTTCGCGTGACAAAGGTCTTACGAGTTTTTACATAAGTGATTCGTAGCATCTTTAATATACACACCTTAAGACTAAGTACTTTCACGTTCGTTAGTCTTTTCCATTCCCTTAGGAATGTTACGATGGTTTATCGTCATGCTCACCTCATACACAATGAGGATTGAACATTATCCATCGATCTTAGGATAGAAAACTTATCATAATTTGTCATTATTTCCTTCGCGACAATGTCCAAAAGGAAATATCTTCATCGAAAAAGTTTCATCGGAAGACTACATCGCCGGCATCCTTACTAAACCACTCAAACGTGAACCTTTTTAAGTTTAGGTCTAGGAATGATGAAACAAATCTCATAAACATGTCATTCTCATTTTAATAGTCTTGTTACTATTAAATACATTTCGATAAATCTCGACAACTTAATCATTTCATCCTAAATGTTTAAGCATTTTTAATTCGCGAAATATAAATTAAAATGTCACTCATTGTTCATGTTCTAAGGCGTTTCACTAAAAAACCTTTGTCACACCCCTCTCTTATTATATAGATGTTTAATATCTTCCGTCCACATTTCTGCTGCCACCTTTAAGACAACCTCGTACCTCGTTGGTGATTGTTCTGGAACATTTCGCAATACTCGAGAAGAGCCTACCATATCTTCTACGTATGAAGAATTCATCGTAGTTTTGTCATACCGTCATGACATTGTTAAGCTCATCGCTTTCGTATTATTTCTCTTCACCTAATCTTTTTATCCACAATTATGTCCGGAATGACACGAATTAGAAAGGAAGGGGTAAAACACACATCTTCACTATATCCTTTAGCCAAAACACTCTTTAAGAAACTCACATATGTGATCGTATTCACTAGAAACCACAAGAAACACTTTACATAACACTCAAACCTCCATAAGTATCATTCACTCTTGTTAGTGATCAATAGTTCTAGTTTCATTCCTAAATCACCAATGTGAAATGAAAAATCGAGTCATCCTTACTACTATCAACCTCGTGTCATCCACCTAATCATGTTCACAAGAAGATTCACCATGTAACCATTCCCCACAAGTGAATTTCGTAATGCAATGTATCTCATTTCATATCGACACTTTAAGCTTGGGTGCCTTATGTTGTCAAAAGTTAAGGTGGAATTTCGTAATGAACTGCGTCTTCATCTCATTCCTGACACTCATAGAAGCATGTGTTGCCTTGTTGTCAAAAGTCAGTGATTTCGTTAATGAAATGGCGTCTCATCCAATCGTTTCCACTGTTTAAACAAGGAAGAACACAAAGAAGTATTTTAATCTTCAAAGTGTTGTTGAGTCATCACAATATCGTGTCTTTCATTTGTTCATTTCCGCTTTTGAGCAAGTGAAGAACACAAAGAAGATATTCAACCTTCAAGTGTTGTTGAGTCATCACAATGTCGTGTCTTTCATTTGTTCATTTCCGCTTTTGAGCAAGTGAAGAACACAAAGAAGATATTCAACCTTCAAGTGTTGTTGAGTCATCACAATGTCGTGTCTTTCACTTTTCTTCCACCATTTTCACATTTTCACCTTTGTTCATCAACATTAACAACCAACAAAACACCCAACAAACCTATAGTCAACACCTTCCCTTTCCATTCACGCTCATCCTTCTTCGTTTATGTTTCCTCAACCAATCATCCTTATCATCAACATTTAGTTCGACCTAAAGTCTTACGATAATGTTTATCCTTAAACACCCCAAACATGAAAAGCATACATAATGCTTAACAAAGAAACCTTGTGGATTTAGGAATCTTTCAATAAAACACTTAGTTATTCAAAACCCATAATCATCATATGTAATACTTCGTAATCCTTATGACATATTGGAAGGATGTTTAGTCTGTTAGCCTCAATTTTATGTGTCATTAAGAAGCTCGTTCCAGTGTTCAAGCTCACTTCGGGGAGAGATTGTTTGCCTTATTTATTGGAGTCGAACAAGGAAGTTCGGTCACTCTACGATGGAGCTTCGGTCTTTAATTAGTTAATGTTGTAATAGGAAAGTATCGGAATCGGGCTCGATTAGTTAATCTATATTGTATATGTTTCGGGTTTAATCCAGCAAAACCCGAGCCCGGGGTCCTAGTTAAATATCCCGCGCGTCACTTTATGTGTCGGGGTTTTATAAGGAACTTTTCCACTTGGAAAAGTAAGTTGTTAAGTTGTTCATTTTCTAATATAATTCATTTCTCTTTTCTCTCTCAATTCTCTCTCCTATTTCTCTCTCTAAACAACTCACCCTCTTTCTCTTTTCTAGTTCCGATTTCGTGTTTGATTTATATGAAGTATAGTGGTACGGGATCCTACATATCGGCATCAGAGCTACGTGTGGACTTCGTGGTTGATTTCTTGTGGTTTTAAACAAGATCAAATTCGTGTGTAATATTGGAAGAAAAAAATCAACCCCGAATTTTTGTGCTGTAGATGTGTCGAATGTTTATTGTTATTAGCTAAGATCTAAAGCATAAGTAAGCTAATTGTGCAAGTTGAAGAAATCATAGTTAAAAGTTCAAATAAGGGTGAATGATAAGGCGATTTTTTGGTGAAAAAAAAATCGTATATTTCGTCGTTTTGCGTTTGATTCCTAGCAAAAGTTCTTGTTTGCGTTTTTGATTTCTTATGTTGCGTTTTGATGTTCTTCATGTTGCGTTTTGATTTTTTGGTTGCGTTTTGGTTCATTGCGTTTTAGGGTTGCTTATTTAATCATTTGTTCTTCACGGCGGTTTGACTAGCTAGGGGACAAGATCCACGATTTAAGGAAATAGTAAACGGCGGTTTGTTGACCACAGTAGCGAGTTGCTAAACAGCGAGTTGCCAAATAGCGAGTTGCTAAACGGCGAGTTGCTAAACGGCGAGTTGCTAAACGGCGAGTTGCTAAACGGCGAGTTGCTAAACGGCGAGTTACCAAACGGCGAGTTACTAATTGGCAGCGGTTTGCTAAGAATTTTTAGGTGGCGGAAAAGGGTTTCAGTAAAACAGCCATAACTTTTGATCCGTAAGTCCGTTTCAGGCCCGTGACCTCTCAAATCGAAGAGAAAAATGAGACGGATCACGCTATAACCAGCCTTTAGCTGGTTACGGATTTTTCGAGGCCCAAAACACTCGTTTACTATGAGTTATTGACATTTTTTAGTTTTTTGGGATTTGTGTTAGACTTGTTTTTGTTCTAGCTCACGTCCCATCTGTATTTTTAGGCCCGTTTCAGTTTGGTGAGCCTATTTAAACAAACAGCTTTAACCCTAGCCAGAAAACTATCTATTTTTAGACAATTAAATCATTGGTCGCTGATTCCAAATCAAATCATTCAGGGTTATCTAGTGATCTTGTAAAATCCCGGTAATTCATTATCGGTTTTGATCATAGACGAGTAAAATCCCGTGAACGTGAATTGCATACAACCACAACCACAACTTTAATCACATCATATCCACTTAAGATCCTACAAATCTTTTACACTTCACAATACACGATAAAATGAAAAAGAAAGATACCTTATCTTCGTGTT
>BQNB010209522.1:0-10333 GCA_026074375.1 Tanacetum coccineum
GAATTAGGTGGTTCTTTTTCGTACCAAATCCCAGCGTTCCCCTCAAGGGAATATGGAAACATCATAAGTTTAATCACATTATTCGGCACATTCCTAAATTTCAAAGTCGAGGTAATCCTTTTGAAATTGTTAATATGAGTATGGGGATTATCCCTCTCGAAACCATGAAACGGGCTAGCTTGAACTAATTGAAGCAAATTCGTCTTAATCTCAAAAAGATCCGCAATAATTTCCGGTATTACGATAGCTTCTCCATACCCTTCCATAGGTGCTCGGAGTAGCTCTTCCATTGTTCGTTCCGCCATTTGTGCAACTTCAACGATAGTACGAAGCTCGGGTTCGACTACGTTTGGAGCACGTCCTCTATTTTGACTTCTCGAAATGGTTACAGGTGAATTATTTGGAAAACTGGAATTTCTAGTGAGCATGCACTATGCAAAACTAACAAGGAGAGAAAAATATATACACAAAAATATTTTTGTTTCACCGAATAATCAACAAACTTATGGTAACTCTCTTAAGTAAAATTTCACAAAAGAGGTGCGCCTTTTTCGTAAGTAACACAAAAGGTTACTTTTTTGAATCTTAAGTTCGGGAACTTATTAATGGATATTCACAAATTCTCTAGTGAGAGAATTAAATTGCTTGGGTATTTTAGTATTTAAGAGAACAGAATAAAAATTGAAAAATCCGGAAGATCAAATATTTTTGTATTTTTTTTTATATTTAAACTTCTACTTATAGTAAAAAGAAAAATCTCACAATAATATTGTACGTTAAACCGGTAAGTATTCATCGGGTCGTTTATACCCCAAGAATTGTGAAATTGAGACTCCGTTTTTATTTGGACAATGATTTGAATTGATTTCAAACTTTTTGAATTGGTTTTTTAATTCTACAATTAAAAACACATAAAACATGCAAGGGTAAACAATTAATAACGGGAATTAAAGCAACGCGATAACTAAAACCTAACTTATCAAAAATTGATCCTAAAATGATTTTTAAACTTTTCCAAATCCTAATTAAAAGAAAAAGCTAAGGTTACAAACGAAGAAAACGAGAACGGAGATCAAATCCCGTTCTTTAAAAAATGAAATTATAAATTTTTAACCCTACGAGAGTAAATTTAAATCCTAAGCCTAAAATATAAAAGAAAATTTTATAAAATAGAATTTTGTTTTTTTTTTGATTATTTTTCTATTTTTTATGAATTTTTAAAATTTTTAAAAAAATCAATTCAAGAAAAATATAAAACTTTGAAGTAAAAATCTAAGAAAAATTACAAAAATAGCTTGAAATGTAAAGAATGCAAGAAAAATAAAAATGCTAAAATTGCTTAACCAAATAATCCGGGAAAAAGCATATAAACACACGAAATTCTTTTGATAAAAAGAATTAAAAAAGGTGTTAAATGAATTGATGTTGCACCTTAGGACGTAAAAGTCGCAAGGGCGCAGTGGTGAGTGTGTGTGGTGTTAAGGTTTATAAAAGGGTAGAGTGAGGTTGAGGTCATGGGTTCGAGCCTTGCTCACCCATGACTTCCTTCGTTCCCCTTTTTTTATTTTTCAAAACTTTTAAAACAAAGTTATAAAGCAGATGTAAATAAGCAAAATTAATAAAAAAAACTTTTTTCTAAAAATCACCAAATAAGCTAGAAAATGGCTTAATACTTGACAGAAAACAATAAACTACTTTTTTTTACTATTTTAAAAACTTTATAAGCTAGAAACTAAAATAAGCTAAAACAAGGACTTAATAAGCTACAAGCACCCTATAACTAATCTAACAATCAAATCTAAGCAACTAAGAAGCAAAAAGAGTAGGCTATAAGATGAAAATCAAATTAAGCACTTATAAGCAAACTGGAAACCAAACAGACTAACTAGCTACTTTTGAGCTTAATTTTAGCATGAAAATAGATCCTTATGGCTTATTGACTTGAACCATCTTAAACCTTGACCTATTAGAAAACTAAGATTAAGCTAGAAACACAGATCAATTTACCTAACAACACATATAACAAACTAAATAAGCACATGCATAAGCTAAAATGATGCAAAACAATAAGCCATAAGCCTGGAACAATCAATTAAGCACTTATCTAAAACCGTAAACCAAACAGACTAGATTGCAACTTTGAGCTTAATTTTAAACAGGCTAATGGAACCTTATGGCAATAAGCCTTATACCTACTTAAAGCTCATCTTAAAAACTACTTATAACAACAATTGAAAAACAGTTTGAAATTCAACTAAGCTATAAAAATGCTAAATGAAAAAGACTTTTCGACTAACTGTAAACTGAGTATTCTTTTTATTTTGAAAAGACAAAAGTACAGATTTAAAGCTTAAAAACAATTGGACAAATAAGCAAATTATTATAAAATGAGCTCAAACAGATGAAAAAATTACCAAACAAACTATTAATGCAATGGAATAACCAGACTAACATCTAATTTTTACCCCTCTGATTTTTAAGCTAAAAAAATGGCTATAAGGCTCTTTTGACTGCTGATGCAGTTTGCACTTAAATTGACCAATACTATAAACTAACCAATGCAGACCTAAGGACTTTATTTCCTCAACTGTTAAACACTAAATCAAAGCCAAATTGAGAAACAAAAAATAACTAGAAAAAGAGTTTAAACTAAGAAGACACCTAATTAACAAACTTATAAAACAGATATCAAACAACTATCCACTAACATGATTAAAACTAATTTTATCAACTAAAAACCTTAAAACTAGATCTAAAAACTAAATATAGAAAATCAAAATTAACTAAAGTGGCAAGAACCACTACGAGTACTAACTTGTGGTTAGTACTGGTCTCGATCCAAACATCCCTTTAGGAATTTTAACCTTATATTTAGCTTAAGAAATAGAGAAATAAGGCTTTTCATTCTAATACCAGATAACAACAAGCTTATAATAGACATATTTAACAGATATTAACCATCAAATAAGCAGAAATCACAAGCTATAAGATTAGGCTATATTTTTTGGATTTTATGACAGAAAATTATCAAATTTATGAAACTAAAGATCTACACTAACAATTGAACTTAAATAGCATCTAACTATATTAAGCACTATTAAGGAAATCTAAACAATAATAAGGCAAAGAAATAACAAATTAAGCTATTTTGCAGTTTTAAAGCTAAAAAGGTAAATCAGAGCTTACTAAAGCCTTAGCTTAACAAGGCTTATAAAAATTGGTCGAGGAGCTACTCAACAAGCTCCAGCTTATCTAATGATAAGCTGGTGTGGTCCCTGGAACCCTTCCATTAATGGTTTCCCTTCCAAATTAAAGCTGAGGTAATTTGAAGCTTTTGTGAGCTTAACTGAGTGACCTATGAGCTTATGAATGAATTTGAAAACTATTTTAGCTTAAACAGAGTATGAAAGAGCTTTTTATCAAATCATAGTGCAAATAAGTGAAAAATAGAATTGACAATTAAACTTAAATGAAAACAACTTTTATTAATAAGATGAAATGAGTACAAACTTTTGAAAAGGAAATTACATTTAACTAAAAACAATAAGCTGAAATTACATGAAATAAGCTATAAATAAACTACAAGCTACTTATTAAAAACTACTCCTAGATAACATCCTTGTGAGTGAGTGAGGCCTCCTTTTTATAGGGTAAGAGAGAAGGTTCTAGGTCTTTTACACGCTCCTGTTCACTTTTGATCTGCCATTAATCTGATTTCCAATCATTGATCCTCAAATCGTTAGCCCTGATGAGAAATGCCGAGCACACAGATGCCAGCGGGGCAATCCAAACATTGGGAAGGTGGTTGTGTTTCTTTTACCACTGATTTCAGTGTATAATCCTCAATTGATTGTGCTTCTTTGGAGTCCACGTGGTATCCCTTGTGTCAGTCTTGACCAATCATTGTATTTGGTAACGTTTGAGCTTTGTTGAGCTAGGACTTGGTACTAAGTATCTTGAGGGCCACGTCAATCGAGTTAATTGTACTTAATTGGGGTTAATTTTGAGGATGGTGAATTAGGGAAGACGGTGAATAGTAATTCACCGTTTACGGCCTTTCTTTTCTTTCTTTAATATTGTTTGACTATGTTGACCGAGGATAAAGGGCTTTGACTTTGGGCCTTTGAGGGTAAACGGGGCTTGGTATTTATTTTGGGCTTGGTATTTAGGGGTTAATATAAACTTAACGACCGTTAGCCTTTAATTAACAAAGGACTAACGGTGTTATTCATTTAAGGACTTATGGTGAAATTGGTTTAACATTAAGAGCTGTTTTTGGAATTTTGAAGGTTTTATCATTTTTTAGGTTGACCAAGGTTGACCTTTGTTGATTTTTGTTGACCATTGTTGATACTTTCCCATCTCTTGTGTACCTTCGTTCCCGGCCGTTTATGTTCGTTTTGGCTCTTTTTCTCTATGATTTTTTGCAATATCCGTACCTTACACAAAACATTCACAAAAGACAAAATGCATCAATACAAGCATAATTTTGTTTATTTTCCCTCTTTTAAGTTATTTTTTTGAAGAAAACGGAATGGTGAATTTGTCACATATCATGAGATACTTAGTATCCCCCACTCTGATGTTCTGGCAATATCACAAGGATAATGTGTAGGACTCTTAAGTTATTACATTTTCATAGTGTGTGAGTCAAACAATATAATTGAATAGTGTCCTAGTGAGATTTATGGATGATCTCTTTTGGCTCTAGACTCAATAGTGCACATTTGGTTTTAGTAATATCGGAGGCTGGAGCAGACGCCACCTTTTCAATTGCCACTAACTCTTAGTGAGAAAGTCAATAGAAATGCATGTAATCTCGGTGAGAAATGAAACAAGAGTCTTTTAAGAGACCTTAAGTGGCCGAGGAGGGTGTGTGTTTGCTGTCACAGGGTCCATGACTACTGTCTTCAATACCAGACAACAACTTAGTGTTTCTGACAGTTTATGTATTGACCCGGTTTCTGCCTAAGTGTAAGAGAGGCCTCTTTCTTTTCACCTTTTAATTTTAAATTTCTTATTCATCTGTTCAACCCCTTTTAGTGCTTCGTCCCTAAATGTAGGCTAGGTTTATCGTACCAACATCAAGAGTTTTTGATTAGATAGTTTGAGTACCATCAATGTATTCTTACAGATTGTAGAATATATGATATATCTTATCTCACAATCAAATGACAAGAAAACTAGAGAGAGAGTGTGGAAGGATTGAACACTTTAGAGAGAGAAAGGAAAAGAAGCAATATTAGATTAGAAATGGGAAAGTGAACAACCAACCCTCTTCAAGGTGTGAAGAAGGGTATAAATACATCAATATGGTCGGCCATGGGCTTGAGCATTGACTCATCATGGCCTTGGCATTTCTACCTTATCAAGGTACCAAAAACTATACTACGAGCCTATCTTACAATATTTATGGAAGTGACCGATACTTTTCGTATTTATAACAATCTCCCCCTATGGGAGGTTACTCCATTTTACAAAACTGTTAGTCCTAGCATACTATGCTTGTCTTCAATCTTGAGCTCGTAGTCTTTAAACTTCAATCATTAACTTGTGATATGTTGTAGTGATCTTTGACTTTAGGCTTGAGCTTGTTCCATTACGCTTGACTTGTATATGAACTTGAACTTCTTTGAGATCATCAACCAAGCATAATCTCTTATCATCATCTTGTGATATTTTCGCCAACTTGTGTACTTGTGACTTTCGGACTGACATGCACATACTTTTCTTGAGATTGGAAGCTTGAATAAAACATCTTTCTTGAAGTTCTTTAACTTTAACACTTCGTCGCTTCAAGAAGGACGTGCGGTATCAGAGTAGCAGAAGTCTTGAAACATGTACTTGAGCTTTCATGATGTCTTTATGTATGTCGATCGAGTATGAGCATGTGGCTATGAATCTTGACTTGTCTTGATCCAATTTCTACGACCATTAGGATTACCCGCATAAAAGGGTTAGTGATAAACAACATATATGGACAAAAGTGGCTTTGTCACTTCGTCAAATACGGTTGTAATAACCACGGTTCCCCGTTAATCAGTATAAATACTGCATGTGATCATGTAGAATTCCGAAGAATCTCTTTGACAAGGTTTCATAGCTATACTAGCCGTTCTCATTACCGGAGCGTCTCAAAGCAGACAACACGGTAAGAGTGAATCGGTAAGTTACTATCTTCCCAATTAAGTCGTCAATTCGTGTTCAGCTTTCCTATGTCCAGATACCCTTTTGAGGCTTCCCATGGACATAAGATTGAAAAATGATTTAGGAAAATCAGTCGGTGTGTTAAGATGCAAACGGGTTTTATAACACACTAACAGTTTTATCTTTTTCAAAATTCATCCGTCAATTCATAAGCTGGTCCGAATCGATATCCAGCGTCACAAGTTTGATCCATATAGGATCTCACAAGTCACCTACCGCAGAGCTTGTTTGATGTTAGCTCTGGAAGGATTTCCATCGTCATTGTGAGTACTTTTTAGGTATCACTCTGATGTTATGATTCCCCAGATAGCATATTTATCATAAACTACTTTCACTGGACTCCATAAGGATGTAACCATGTCTTCGATGCCTTGAATATCATCATACTTAGCAGCCTTGGTTTTTTTGTAGAAGTCGTATACTTCATGCTTGAGCTTCCACCTTTCAGATACGGGAGGTCGTTGTTGATGAAGTAGTTAATAGGAACTACTTGACGACCTTGATCTTCAATCAACGGTAGAGGCTTGCTAAGGTCAAATGGATATTCATGTCCTTCGGGGTTATTCCAGTCAAGTCGATCAGTTACAGCTTTATAACATTCTTCGAAGTGATACTCGAGTTCCACTCGACTTTTGCATGTTCCTTTGAGTAGATTGAAAGCTGGTCCAACAAGGTATTCTTATGTCAGATTCTCAATCTTCAGATTATTCATGAAATATGCTGAGAAATCGATGGGAGTGCTCATCAGTTCGTCGATAGTGAGAGGAGGTTTTTCTGCTTTGGCAATTTTGCTGATCCAAGTCTGAGGTGGTTTGAAATCAATTGATTTTGTAGCATTCCAATCTGAATCTGGAGTCTGAGGTCTCTCGGGTTTCTTGAACCAGTCATCCCTTGAAGTTGCCTCGATGTTGGGTTGATCATCAGTGTTACCCAAATCACCTCCTTGATTATGTGGCATCTCGGTGTCTGTAGTCTCAAACACTGATTCCTCTGCTTTCCCAGACTCACCAGATGATTTTGACTGAGACTTAGTGCCTTTGGATGAGCTTGACTTTGATTCTTTTGATTTAGAGCCTTTTGATGGTTCACCATCCTTGCTCATCTTCTGTTTCTTCAACCCTTGGTCTGATCCAGCTGGAGGGTCTTCATCTTTGTCTTTGTCTTCACGATCTCTCTTTAAAGAATATGAATTACCATAAGATTCAAAGAGATTCTTGTCAAGCTTGTAAGATTTGACCAGTGCATCGTAAAGATCTTTGTGTTCTTTAGCTGCTCGATACGATTTACTTTTCTGCATCTTATCTAGAAGGATCTTTTTCAATTCAAACTCTGTAAGTGACGCTGCAGCCTCGTATGTAGATTTCGGTTGAGAAGAATATTTAGCCAAGACGACATTCTCAAGTGATTCAGTAATGGTGCTTTGGATCACAGGAGTAGCGAATTCAGATACTTCTTTTGGTAGGATCTGAGGAAGTTGACCCTTGACTTCATCTTTGATGATATCTTTCATAGACTTCTCAACAAGATCTATGTATTTCTTCCTCTCATCTTTAGCCTTCTTCTCAAATTCTGTAGTGTATGACCTGAAAGCCTTCTGAATAGAATCTTCAAGTCTTGTGCTAAGTTGAGCATCCACCATTGCAGGAATTTGTCACTTTATCGTTTTGAGCAGTTGTGCAGAGTAATCCACTTGTTTGAGTTGTGAGAGCTCCTTTTCCAAGATAGAAACTCTTTAGTCGAATCCGAACAGGGATGAAAAATCTTGAAGTGTATTAATTGAGGTTGTAGTTGTTGCAGTTGTTGGTGCAGGAGTTGGTGTTAGTGTTGACTGTTGTGGAAGAGGAGTGATTGGTGAAATTATCGGAGGAATGATTGGTGCAGCTGCAGTTGAAGTTTCCGGGATTACCGTGACAGGTATGTTGAGAAGAGGTGGAGTCTGCGTACTTGGTTCTTCATGACGAACCTTGACATTCATCATGGAAACGACTTCACTATCAGTTGGCGGAACGTTATCCAAGTTAAGAAATTGATTAGCAAAGTCAGATGAAATAAAAGAACTTTGAAATGGAACTTTAGTCTTCTGTGTGTCATGAACAGTTGTAAGTATTACATGTTCATCATCCTTGACTTGTTCATATGTGGTCTATTGAGTGCCATCATCACAACCAGCATCAGTCATCTCTGCATCTCCTTTCCCTTCTTCTTCATGCTCTACATCTTTCAACCTCACGTTCACATCCTTATACAGTTCCTCATACTCTTCATCATCATCAATGAATCCATAGCTATCAGGAGTACGTACTTACTCTTTTTCATATCATTCTTCTTCATCTTTGTTCTAATTGAGATTAGGATTCTCATCTTCATCAGAATCAGTCTTTTCACTAACACTTGCTTCATTGCCACCACCAGCATGACTGTCAACATTATCATCATCATCATTGGTTACATAATCACTGTCATCATCATTTCTATCATCATCACTGTCTCCCAAGACTTATTTTTACTCTCAGATTGATATTTGGGTGCATCGGGAACCCCTGGTTTAGTACCAGTTCCTTCATCTGTACTAGTTGTCTTGTCTTTAGACTTATCAGGAACCTTTGGTTGGGAACCAACTTCATCACCTGAGCCACTTGCATGAAGCTTGTGAGTTTCCAACTTGCTTTTTTGAGAGTTTTCTTGAGCTAAGCAGCTTCCAGTAATGCTGCTTCAGAAAGTAATACATGCCATTGCCTCTATCAACCTTAGTTGGTGCTTTCTTCTTCGACACAGACACACCAGGAGTATCTGATGACAACACCTGCTGTTGGTACATTAGTAGACTTCTTGTCAGGTTTCTTAGCTCGCTTAGGCTTCTCTGCAGGTTCTTCTTCTAAGACAGGAGACAATTTCTTTGAGGGTGAAGCAACTTTCTTGAACTTCCTTGCTTTCTTGGGAGTAGCTTTTCTAGTAGCAAAGTCAGGATAAGTCTTATAGGCTTTAGAATCTTTAATGTCTTGATTGATCATATCATCAGGAATTAGAGCTCCATATATCTGATGGTCTTGTGTCTTAGAAACAAACTTCAGTGTACCCAGCAAGGTATCATTACGAATTGTATGAATATTTATCTGGTTCCTCATAGAGATGGTTTTATCTAGGGGTGTTATCGGGTCATGTCGGGTCGGGTTGAGTCGGGTTTTGATTTTTAAAATATGTCGCAACCCGACCCGATAAGGAATCGGGTTATCAGGTTCGGGTGGTAGTCGGGTCGGGTTATGTCGGGTCGGGTGATTCGGGTTATCGGGTTATACTACAATTGAGCAAATAATAAATTACCAAATGTTACTTTGATCATATATTCATATTTGTGTTTGGACCAGTTGAGATTTGGACCATTATAATGTGATATGTAAGCTGATATGTGTTATTTCTTGAATCAGACTACCATGTGAAATGGATTAGAGAACAAACATTGTGTACCAAAATTTATTAATCTGGTATGTAGCAAAATTTATTAACATGTGCCTCTTTTGAACCAGTCCCACTTGATTATATATGTAGCAAAGTTTACTAAAATGGCATCTATATACACTTTATAAAATGATTTAGATGAAACTAAATGTGACCACCAACAAACAAGTACTACGTAGTACACAATCGCATTACCACTAAGCAATTCATAACTGCTATTACTTGCAATTTTTCTAATGTGCTTGTGTCACTAAGAAAATGACTGATTTTCCTACTAAAAGTTAGCACACTTAGGATAATGGGTATGTTTACAAAAGAATGGTTACATGTGTCTATGTTCTATGATTTAGTTAATGCTTTATAATTTACTCAGTAGTAACTCTATTTTTCAACTATGATTTCAATAGAAAAAATTGAGGTTTAGGCTATGACACTTAAGGTTTAAAGATAACTCAGACTAGATACTTAGATTTGATGTAGTCAATAGTGTAAAGCCATTAATTGTGTTATCAAACACATTCTTTTCATAAAACTCTTGTCTACCATACTTAATTTCCCCCACACATGCTCATCTTTATTAGACTTCGTTTCATCTCATGTGTATATTTGTAAAGCGCCATATTTAGGCTCTTCTTTGACCAAGTCCCACACATGCTTATCTCTTGTGTAT
>BQNB010209523.1:0-10332 GCA_026074375.1 Tanacetum coccineum
TAAAATGAAATTTTTTTATTTGCAAAAATAATGTGTTGAGTTAATAATAAAAAAATGTAGTTGGTGAATAAAAAGGATGCAAGTTATAAATCCTTAAATTAATTAATATACAAACTCCATCGCAATAAAGTACATGGGCATTTGCCGGTTCGCTCCCGATGTGACATCGAAAGAAAGGGTGAATGATGTATATTTAGGGTTGGTATCATAATAAGTACACGAGCTCTTGTCGGAGGCGTGGCCGATGTGTCGTCGAAATAAAAGTGATACCGATTCCTAGCCTAATAATGTAAATAATAATAATAATGTTTCAAGTTGGAAAATAAATAGTAAAAGTTTTATTTTCTAAAACTAAGGTATTCTTTTGAACTAAGGTTTGCAAAAGTTTACAAGGCTTTTTCATCAGAAGTTCATGCGTCTCGATTATTATTCTCCGGATGGGGTGTCAAAAGCCTTAGCACTTACCCGATGACGGTGGGATGTTAGAGAAGAAAGTCATTCATGGGATAAGAGAACCAACAATGTCTTAGTTAAGGAGGTTTTTGTTTGCTTGGAGTTGTGATCTTACTAAGTGATTAACATATTAGCCCAAAAAGCCCAAGTGTAAAGCTTGGTCGGATTTCAACTATCTTAATATGTGGATTTAATGGTTTAAATTAATTTGAACACACACACTTAAATATATGATTTATGTCGGGAAGAGAAATTCACAAGTTGTAATTATAAGTAGTCTTAGCATCTTAGCTCGTACTTAACGGTGATCTTATTTTTAAGCTTAGCATGGGAAAAGTGAAAAATCGGGAATGATGAAGTTATCTTTTAGACACTTAATTGTGCTTTTTGTTCTATGATCCTTAAAGTTACCAATGAGGTAATGAAAACAATACATTATGTCAACACAAGAATAATTTGTAGTTGATAGTCTATCAAGAAAAATCATAAAAAGAGAAAAAAATCTTTGAAAATAGGAATTCAGGTGTTTTATAACTTGTGATTTCTTAGCTCTCTCAACAAAAATCTTTGCTACTTTTCAAAGGTTTAGTTTGGGGAAGTTTTGAGATATTTGGTTATAAGGCATGTAATATTGCGTGAGGACACGCAATCGTTTAGTTTGGGGAATTTTGATAAGTGTAAAATACACATATCCGTTAATACCAAAAATGACCCTAAATGACCCAAAACAGACTAAAAATGGCAAAGATATGCTTGTTTTTGTGTTTTGTGTGTGCAGGTACGGATATATCAAAAATCACAAGAAAACCGTCAAAAACGGGCAAACACGGACACGGGAAACGGAAGAGCACAAGAGAAGCCAAAGATTCAGAGCCAAAGCCAAGAAAAGTCAAACCTTGGTCAATAAAAGTCAAAGCCACAAAATGACAAAACCCAAATAATTACCCAAATAGTCCCTCAAGTTTCAAAAATCACACAAATGGTCCCTAAACCTAAATGGGCCATACCCGGATCCAAAAGCCCAAAACCCTAAACCCATTTCCCTTTTATAAAAATCCAAGGACTAAAGTTGCCCTTTCTTAAAGATGTTTTACACTACAACTTTTAATAAACCAAACACAAGGGCCAATTTTGCCAAAGTCCCAAAGTTTAAATATAACTTACCCGTTTTATAGTTAAAAAGGGCGCGAAGCCATGGTTACTATTCACCGTCTTCCTCGATTCATATTGGGTCAAAATCAAAGGGCTTTTGGAAATTGAGGGTCAAGGAAGACAATTCATGTAGTCTATAACATAATGGCAAGGTCAAATTAGTCATCTCTATGCATTCATTAGCTCACTTAGCAAAGGAATATCGCGTGGATGATGGGAAAGCACACAAGGATGATGGATTTTGCTCTTTAAGCACTCACAAAACTAGCACAAGCTGTCACATCAAAGGAATGACAGCTTGGCTATCCGTGTGATTACCACTTGATCAAACGGCTAAGAATCGTCCTCTAATGATTAATTGAATTGTACGGGCATGATTGAAAAGAGCTTGGGAAGCAAGGCAAGGCCTAGAATCTTTATCAACAGCCTATAAATAGAGCTCACTATCACACACACACCATCTAGTTTTTTAGTAGCTTTTATTATTAGTAGTTTTTAAGTTTTAGCTTAATTTAGGTAACTTTTGTAGTAGCTTATATTATTTAAATCCGTTTTTAGCTTATTGTAATTTCCCTTTCAAAAGTATTGTAATCTCTTTTTCAATTAATGAAATCATAGTTCTCTTTTATATAAACAGTTTTTACTTAAAAGCTTTTATAAATTCAAATGTCATGTTACTGTTTTATAAGCTCTCTAAGTCTATAAGCTTAGATTGGGCTTAAACAAGCCTTAATTAAACTCAAATCATAAAAACAGTTTAATCACCTTAACTATTTTGGACTTATAAGCTCATGGGAGGGGATTCAGTTAAGGAAGGAATCCCAAGGACCTTTATTGGCTTATTTATGATAAGCCAGAGCTAGTAGATAAGCTCTATGAGCCATTTATGCCTTTGTTAAGCTAAGACTCAAGTAAGTCTCTCTTTACTTTTAAGTTCTTACATTCCTAGCTTAAATTGTGCTTAACTGCTTATTAGCTTATCAATAGTGCTTATTTGATTTCTAGTTGCTTATTTGAGCTTGGTTTAATCTTATTTTGCTTATTAATCATCTGTTTTAGTTAATATAGTGTAGATCATAGTTTTTTTTTTAATGCTGTTATAAATCATAAAAACCAAAAAAATATAAGTAGCATAGTGTAGATTTTAGATTTCTAGCTTAATCAGTTGATTGATTATGTTAGATAAGCTAGAAATAAGTTGTTAGTCATCTGGTATTAATATTTAGTTAAGTGAAATTTAATTTCAATAGTTTTTTAAATCTGTCATAGACCTAAAGGGGTGTTTGGTTTAAGCTTGTTTGACCACCAAAAGTCAAAGGCAATTAATAAAAGCTTTTGAGATAGTTTAATTATCATGCAAAACCAGTAGAAAAGTTGTTTTTAAAAGTTAGATTACAAATTTCAAAAAGTTAGAGCTTAATTTACTTGTGTCTGCACCAGGGCATTTTTTCTAGTTTATTTAGCTTGTGAAAATTTAATCCAAGCCTTTCTAGGCTTGGATAGTGCTTGATTTGTGTTCACACACTCTAATTGAGTGTGTCAAGTGCAGTGGTTACTACTAAGGTACCCTGCATCTTTGTTTTTACTCTTAGCTAAATGCATCAGCAGTAGTAACACTAGGTTACTACTGCTGCCCTTTTGGTTTCATTTTACTTAAGTAATTGTAAGAGTTAGGTTCTTAAATTCAGTAGGATTTTAGTTTTCTTATAGCTTAATATAAAGTAGCTTTTATTTTGCATTTTCTTGCTTGATTTCTAGATTTAAGTTGCTGTCAAAAGTCATTAAAAAGCCTAAAAGACCAAAGACAGTAGGAATAGTTTAAGTGCTTTAAGTTTTGATTTCTCAGCTTGTAATTATAATTTTTAAGATTGAAACTAATAGCTTATAAGTAGGTTGTTTAGTTCTCATAAGCTTAGCCTTAGTCTTAGATTAATGAGTTTTTTTAGCTTAAATAGATTTTGTGCTTTTTGAGTTATAATCTAAGTTTGGCACCTTAATCATAAATTTCAATTGTCTTCCAGTGTTTCCAGCTCAAATCTCTTTTCATAATTAGCTTAAGCACATCATAAGCTACTTAGAATACTTTTTGATTTTTTTTTCATTTGAGCTTAAAATGAGCTTTGTGCATACATTTTAGTAAAAATAAGCAATTCCAAGGGCAAAAGCCCACTTACTGATACAGCTTTTTGATAAGCTCTTTTTGGGCTTAATATTGATTTTCAGCTTGTGTTTTCTTTATTAAAAGTGCTTAAAAAAGTGTCTTCTTTAAGTTTTAGTAATTAGTTTTTGAAAATAAGCAAAAATAAAAAAAATAAGCAAAAAGGGGGTGTGCCAGTTTCGAACCGTAGACCTCTAGCTTGCATGCCATACGTGTTAGCCATCTCTCTTGGTGGTACAAATCAATAACACTTCCTTTTCTTTTATTAATATAGGTTTTCTCACTTTACCTTTTTATAAGCCGATAAGCTTTACTGCTTATTTCGAGCTGTATTTGAGCTTGTTATCTTAGTTTTCTTATTTTTCTTATAATCTTTGTTACTAGTTAGAGTTTTCCTGATTTTTTGGTATTTTTTTCATTAGGTAATATATTTTTAATCATTTTTCTTAAGTTTTTAATTTCGAAAATTAATAAAAAATAGAAAAAAGTTTTATAAAAATATAAAAAAATATTTTTTAACGTTAGATTAAATACTTGTAGGTTTACATTCAGAAAAATCATTTTCAACACTTTTAGATTTTAATTTTCAATTTTGAGCTTTTATTTTTAATTTTAATAAATAGGATTTTTTTAATTTTCTAACCATTAGTATCGAATAGGTTTCTGAGTTTTTATGTTATTTTAGACTTTTCTAAGTTTAAAAATCATTTTTCTAATTTTTTAGGACTTAATTTGCTATTTGTTTAGAATTTAATTAGATTAAATTAGTTTTTAATTCATAATAAATTCAAAAATAATAAAAAAAAAATTTCTTTTTCTTAAAATTTTCTTTTATCCTATCTTAGGTTTAAAAATTCTGTTTGCATTTTTAGGAGTTAATTTTAGTGTGTTTACTTATTTGTCGCGTTTTATTTGTTTCCCGTTAATTGTTTAAGTGTTTAATTGCTTTTAATTGTTCATTTTGATTGTTGCTTTTATTTAGTAGTTATAGATACTCAAAAATATCTTTCCTCTCATTCAAATCATATTCCGAGCTAAAACGTGGTTTCAATTTCACAAGTCGTTGGGGAAACGACCCGGGTGATCATTCTTCCCGGTTAAATATACGTATTGTATATTATATATATCTTTTAGAGTGAGCTTTTCTTAAGGGAGACTTTAGGAAAGTTCTTAATTGGTCTTTTTGAATATATTTTATTATATATTTTTGCGTGTATAAAACTCTACAATCAGTTTTTGGCGTCGTTGTCGGGGACTTGTGTTTAAGATTCCGTCGTTTACGTTTGTTGATTTGGTTTGAAGATCCTTTCGTCCTCGAAAGTTTCATTTTTGTTAAATATTTCAAAAATCTAAAAAAATTAAAATATATAAAATGTAAAAAATATTTTCTTTTTCTTTTTAGTATAGTTATCATATTAAAAAAATTATAAAAAATAATAAAAAAAATTGTCTTAAAAAATAAAATAAAATACACAAAGTTGGTAAACGAACACCAACATATAATACTCTCAATCGAGGTATTATCATAAATAAGTTCCGGTGAACTTGAAAAGTTCCCAAATCGAACCAAAGATTTTAAAACTTGCCATTTGTGTCATTTACGAGGTACGGCTCATCTTAAGAAGCAATTTTTAAGAGTTACCGTGAAGTAAGTTGATTATTTGGTTTTAAGTTGTCTTCCGTGTATCCGTTTAAAATAGATTGTTAAAAAAATTCAAAAATCAAAAAAATTAGTGTAATTTTTGTTTACTTTTTAATTTCTTTATTTTTAGTGCATGCGCACTCGTTCTCAAGCTCGTAATCGAAATTGTCGAAAACAACAAATAACACCGGTTATTGTTGAGGAACCCGAGTTTCCAATGGCCGACAATCGTACCATGGCTCAGATGTTACAAGCTCCCATCGAGGGATACGAAGATGCAATTGTTGTTCCACCGATAAATGCAAACACAATTTAAGCTTAAACAACTGTGATTAATCTTGTTTCAAGGTAATCAATTTACGAGTAAAAACGACCCTTCCATAGTTCATCTTCGAGTTTTTCAACAAAGTCACTTAACGTTTAAGACATCCCGAAGTTCCAAACACGTCGATTAAGCTTTTGCTTTTTCCTTTCTCTCTCGAAGGTGAAGCCCGGACTTGGCTAGATAAGGAACCACCTCGATCGATTCTAATGCGGGATGATCTTGTCTCGAAATTCATAAACCAATTCTTTCCACCTTCGAAAACAACTTATCCTAGAAACAAAATCACTACTTTCTACCAAAAACCAAATGAAACTTCACGACGATGGCGTTTCAAAAGGACATATTTCGTCAATGTCCTCATCTTGGTTCTCAGAATTTTACATAACTTGATACGTTTACAATTCTTTGAATACCATATGATCAAGATGCTTTAGATTCCGCCGCGGGTTGGGAAATTTTCTAGATAAGATGGCCCTTTGATGGTTTAGCCATTATTGAGAGTAAATCCAAGGTTCGTTATTCAAGAAGTGTGCAATGGTGAACCTAAGAGCTAGTACGAATGCCTCTCTTTCTACTTACACCTCCAATTCTTTATTGTATTTTCAACAACTCGCGCTTCTTTGAAGACAAAATGGATATTCGAATGAGCCGATTAGAAAAGATGATTAGTGAAAAGAATGTTACGACTCCTGCTACATCTAAAGCTGTCGAGGAAGTTTATGTTACATGTGGTTCAATACAATTTTTAAAAAAAAATTTTTAAAAAAACCATTGTCCGACTAACAAGGAATAGAATTTCCCGTTTTATGATAACATTCATCAATTCCAACAAACCCGCGCAGTTGGCAACTTTGTTCAAGGATCCTCCTAATGGCAATCAAATGGAGACATTCCCCCCCCAGACTGCATATCAATCAAATGTTCAAAACAACAAAGGAAACCAAAGCCGATATCAAGGAAACAATTTTAATTCGAATCAAAACCGTGGAGGCAATTTCAACCAAAACCGTCAAAACAATCAAGGAGTCGTTTATCAAACCTCACCATACCAACCACCAACAAATTCAAGCTTTACCTTCCACTTCACAAATTCAAAGTGTTTCGAAAATGGATTTTGAGAGTTATGCTAAGGCTAATGATGCGAACATGAATAATTTGCAAATGAAGTTGGATAATTTTCAAAGAAACCAAAACGATTTTCAAAGAAGTTATAACGATTCTCAAAAGAAACAAAATGATTTTCAAAACATGATGCTAGGTTTTATGCAAAATTATCATAACAACAGCACCGCTTCCACTTCAAGATCGGGTACTCTTCCAAGTCAAACCGTAACTAACCCTCGTGAGCATGTTAATGCTATCACCACAAGAAGCGGTAAAACTTGTGAAGGACCTTCGACTCCTCTTGTTCCTACACCCGTTCTTTCTATTCCTTCAAAAGAACCCGAACAAAACCCGGAGACGTTAACGGAAAAAGTGCAAAATCCAAATTTGGAAAATACCGCACATGTCCTACCTCCGGAGGAAGAAGATTCCATTTTCATTGAAATCCCAAAACCAAAAGCAAAGAAAACCGTTAATGTTGAAATTCAAGATCTTAATTCTCCAAGACCTACATCGTATCAATCTAAACTTCCATATCCCGAGAGGATGAAAGTGAGAGAAAACGATAAACCAGATGTGCTCACATAGCCTGGGTCTTTGAGATGTTCAAACAACTCCGTTTAGAGATTGGATTGAAAGATGCTCTTGTCGAAATGCCAAAGTTTAACAAATGGTTAAGCTTGTTTCTAAGGAACAAAGAGAAACTCGAGGAGATCGCCATCACAACCGTGAATGCTGAATGTTCTGCTATCATCATGAACAATGTTCCGAGAAGAACGAGATCGGGAAAATATCTTTATTCCGTGTGCTTTTACATGAGCTTGATGGGGACTAGTGCTTTAGAGATTCCGGAGCTAGATAAACTTTTTCATCATTCAATCCTACAAGCAACTTGGGCTTGAAGCTTTGACTCCAAACTCGAATGGACACTCGAGTTGCCATCGGTTCGTTACACACCCTAGGGCATAGCGAGGATGTTGTAATTAGGTTGATGGTTTTCCACTGTTCTTGCGGATTTAGTTGTGGTGTAATTTTGAACAGACCGAGAGTGCCTATTATTTTTAGAAGACCCTTCCTTCGAACCGCAAAAAGCTCTCATTGTATTTGTAGAGAAATAATTGACTCTAAGGAGTGGAAAGGAAAGAACTTGTTTATTATGCCGATTAAATCTAAGGAAAAAAACAAGGATATAGCATTCTTGTTCAACGTCATTTCTGTAAGCTCGATTTCACAAAAAAGATGATCCGCTTAGTGGTTAGTACCACTACTCATGCTGAGATCCTTCTCCTAGTTCTTCTCAGTGAAGACTAGTGTAATCTGGGGAGTTCGCGATATGAAACTCACTTTTCTTAAAAAAGATGTTCAAGAAGGAAATTTTCAAGATCATTCAAATCCTCTTTTTGAATTTGATGACAATTTCAAATCTAGCACCATAAATCCTCTCTTTAACAAGATGGATGAAGAAGTCGTAACCGTAAACTCCAACATTTCAGATTCCGATGAGTCAGTTTTACTTAACACACCTTTGTCCAATAAGGTTGAGTGTTTTACTCCAGAAGATGATATTGATGAGATCGATGCTTTTCTTGCCATAGAAGTTTCTTCTAAATTTGAGGAAGGTTATTTCGATTCAGAAGAAGACGTAACTTTTCTTGATAATCTGCTTAGTAATGATACTACCCATAATCTCGCTTCCGAAGTGATTTCCGATCATGAACCAGAACAAAGTAAATCTTCGATTACTTTTTCTCCAAAAAGTGATCCTCTTCACCATGAGTTCGCCAGAGAAGTCATTACACTTCCTTCGAGGAATGATCGTGAATTTGGGGAATATCTTAGTCTTATGACAGTGCTTTGTGAGATTTCAACTTCACGGTCATAGGAAAATGTTCATCAAAGTTCAGTTATCGAGTCTCTTCCCGTATCTCCTATCCCCGTTGAGGATAGTGATCCCGTTCAAGAAGAGATTAATATTTTCCGTGTTCTAGATGATTTAATTCCACCAAGTGTTAAGAATGATGATTCCGAAGGTGAAGATAATGAGTTACCTAAGCAAAAAGGGGGTGTGCCAGTTTTGAACCTTAGACCTCTAGCTTGCATGCCATACGTGTTAGCCATCTCTCCTGGTGGTACAAATCAATAACACTTCCTTTTCTTTTATTAATATAGGTTTTCTCATTTTACCTTTTTATAATAAGCCGTAGCCTTTAACTGCTTATTTCGGGCTTATTTGAGTTGCTTATCTAGTTTTCTTATTTTTCTTATAATCTTTGTTACTAGTTAGACTTTTCCTGATTTTTTGGTATTTTTTTTCATTAAGTAATATATTTTTAATCATTTTTCTTAAGTTTTTAATTTCAAAAATTAATAAAAAATAGAAAAAAGTTTTATAAAAATACAAAAAAATTGTTTTTAACGTTAGATTAAATACTTGTAGGTTTACATTCAGAAAAATCATTTTCAACACTTTTAGATTTTAATTTTCAATTTTGAGCTTTTATTTTTAATTTTAAAAATAGGATTTTAATTTTTTTAAATAGTTTCTGAGTTTTTATGTTATTTTAGACTTTTCTAAGTTTAAAAATCATTTTTCTAATTTTTTAGGACTTAATTTGCTATTTTTTTTAGAATTTAATTAGATTAAATTAGTTTTTAATTCATAATAAATTCAAAAATAATAAAAAAAAATTCTTTTTCTTAAAATTTTCTTTTACCCTATCTTAAGTTTAGAAATTTAGTTTGCATTTTTAGGAGTTAATTTTAGTGTGTTTGCTTATTTGTCGCGTTTTATTTGTTTCACGTTAATTGTTTAAGTGTTTAATTGCTTTTAATTGTTCATTTTGATTGTTGCTTTTATTTAGTAGTTATAGATACTCAAAAATATCTTTCCTCTCATTCAAATCATATTCCGAGCTAAAACGTGGTTTCAATTTCACAAGTCGTTAGGGAAACGACCCGGGTGATCATTCTTCCCGGTTAAATATACGTATTGTATATTATATATATCTTTTAGAGTGAGCTTTTCTTAAGGGAGACTTTAGGAAAGTTTTTAATTGCTCTTTTTGAATATATTTTATTATATTTTTTTGCGTGTTCGAATAAGGGTAACCATACTCGTCCTTTCAGACATTTCGTACCATCGAATCTAACTTCAAATGGCTCCCCTTCGCCACAAAATCCTTTGGCACCAATATTTTCCTCCTTACACGCTTCAACTTGTGCATTCTGAATTTGCTCGGGTAAATTGTTATGTTATCCACAGTCGAAGATCAAAAACCACCGCTCCCAATTCCAAGTCATGGGTCGTATAATTTTCTTCATTCTTTCTAAGTTGCCTAGAGGCGTACGCAATAACCTTTTCTCGCTGCATTAACACAGCTCTAAATCCTTTAAGGGACGCATCGCAATACACAACAAAGTCTTCGTTTCCTTCGGGTAGTGATAATATTGGCGCACTACACAATTTCCGCTTTAATGTTTGAAATGCCTCCTCTTCGT
>BQNB010209526.1:0-10332 GCA_026074375.1 Tanacetum coccineum
TGTTTCGATCGACGAATGATAACGAAAAATATGTCGGGCATTATTAAAATCGAGTCTTATGATATTTAAATATATTTTTATAATTAATATAAAAATATTACATTTTATACCCTTGAGAATACGAAAATGACAATATATACCCTTGGTATATATTAATTTACAAATTTAATCCTTTACTTTATATTTAAAACATTTAAACCTTTAACTTTGGAAATTGTCAAAACATGTCCCTGTAGTCAATGAGCCGAGGTTATAGAGAACAAGGTTAAAACCTAAACTATAACCATTTTCCATCCAAGAAAGTCCTCCGTGCCACTGCATTTCCTGAATAGTATGTAAAGATACATAACTATTATATAAATAACTTATGTTATTTCCACTGTGTTGTTACACAGTTATGTCTACATCCAACCACCCTATTATCGTCCCATCTAATTCTGATATTGAGGATGCTTTTTCCTCTACACACTCTCCTGACTATACTCCGGCCTCACCGGACTATTTCCCAGTGTCATCGGGAAACACCTCTCCTAATCCTTCAAATGATTTATCTAAGTATCTTTTGGCCTCACTAGCCATCTCACCTTTCCATGATGATCCGTATATGAAAGTCATGCAAGCATATGATGCTACTAATAATGAATTACCTATTCCACCACCACGAGCTCATATTGCTCCACCAATTATTTTGCCTCCATCTCCAGTGTTACCACCATCACCATTATTTGATCCCGAGATTTCTTTCTTCCTGGGGATATTTTACCACCTTAAAAACGAGACCGTTTCCTATCATCCTCCTCTACTGATTTCTCTACTCCACCTTAGGTATTTGAGATTGGAGAGAGTTCTCATAAGACGCATTTATAATGCCATGAGGAACAGATCGAGACTATTTTGAATAACTTAGATGAGCTCCCTCTTGAGCGCATTGAGCACATGGAAGATAAGATAGAAGGTCTTGGTAATGGTCGAGTAATCATACAACGAGATTTTGACCAACTAGAAACCAAACTTCAAGAAGCCCGTACCCAGATTTCTAGATTTCAGAGAGAGCAAATAAGGCATGATGACGAGATTGTTCTTACTCGCGTCAAGACTTCTACTTTAGAGATGCTCATCGAGGATATTCAGATTCGCCACCGATCAGATATGAAGAGTCTTCTAGACAAGATCCATGAACTCAAGAACCACAAGGGAGGACCACCAGACTACTAGACTAGATCTTTATCATTTACAGCTTTTGTTAGAATCCAACCACTGGATGTGTGGCATAAATAATGACACTTGTCAAATTTTGATTATGTTAAATATGTAGACAAATTGTTTATGACTTAATACAGTGGTGATTTCATTATACCTCACTGTTTTTTTTATATACCGAGTTTATGTAGTGTCATGGTTGTCTATCCGATATTCTATAGTTGATGATTCATATCCCTATGACCCTGATTCTATGGCTTCTCTTACATCGGTTTTCTCAAACCTTTGTAACCCAGATATCATGGATAATGATTAATGTATCAAGATATTGAGCATACGTTTTCACCTACAGCCACCTCCAGACTAGCCATATGTGATAATTATCTAAGTGGTTCACGGTATGAAACCAACTGAAAGTGAATCAGTCCCCGAGAACTAATGAGTTAGATGCTTGTTAGGAGTTCCATTCCAAAAAAATTCTGTGTTAATCCCATGCAATGGTAGATATCAAAACAAGTGTTTCTTTGTTAGAACTTGTACAAATTAAAATTCAAACAATATAATTCTTATTTGTGTTGAGTCCTTATAAATGTTTGATAGAATGCTCTCAAAGAGGACATCCAACTATCTGCACATCGCGACCATGTCTCAGTCGCCATCAAGAAACTATTGCTGAAGTGTTGACGCCTCTGGAAGCACACCTCTGCTACCATGCAAAATACAGATACAATACCAATAGCGAACACCGGACCAAGAAAAACTACCTGTAGCAATAAAAATGTAGCTACAAAGAGTTTATGAGCTTTCCAACCTTTATCAATTTCAAAGAACCGGAAGGCCTGTGGCCTCATCAGCTGGTTGAACGAACTGAATCGGTAATTCTTCGTAGCAACAATACTGAGGAATTGCAAAGTGAAATTTGCAATTGGTACTCCTAACCGAAGAAGCTGTCCTGGTGGAATCATTCGCCCAGCATTGGAAAGAGGAAGCCCTACAAGAGATTTTCTAGTCCTAATTTAAAAAGCTCTTAATAAGAATATTGTCCCCAGAACTGAGGTTAAGAAAAATAGAAGAATGAATTTTACAATCTGACTGTAAAAGGAAATGAATCTCAAACTTACGTATAAGATTCCAGGAATTGGAAGTTATATGTCTAACTATGTTACCAAAATTCTGAGAAACTTATGGAAGTCTCATCTGGTCGGCGGGATTACCCAGAAGTATTGAAGGAAACGTTACCCACTTCAAACCTTAAACTTGAAGGAAGCTATTACCATAATCCAGAGGTTAATGGATCAAGATAACAAAGAATAATCTATGCAAGGAACCAATCGATCACAAATTTGGGGGGAAAGTTTGATGATGAAGAATCCCCCCCCCCTTCACCAACAACAACAACTACCAAGAATAACCTTAAAACAACAACAGCAACCACAACAATGATCACCAACAACAAAAGAATAGAAGGCAAAGAAATCGTCAGGGCTTAGTTGTTACCCAAACTAAAACAGTAGGTTAAACTTGAAGCCTCTCCCTGGTAGAAATGCATCCCTGTATCACGACAGGACCTTGCACTGTCAAGTGTCAGACTTGCAACAAAGTTGGGTCACCAGACCAGGAACTGCAGAAACAAACGGGCCACCACTGGAAGTCAATCTACACGAAGTGGCATTGGACTTGAGGACGTCGCAATAATACTTTTTATCCATCAAACTTTATGTTTTCATATGTATTTTGGGACCTTCTTTTGTAAAACTCTAAAATAATATTGAATGTAAACTAAATTTTCCAAAACGGTATCTTTTTTGAGTCATTTTCTATGATTTAAAGACTGTGTTGATTCATGAAGATAAATACCCCTAATTTCTGGCTTCCGCTGCTACATGTCCAATTAAGGGGGAGCTTATTACCTGATGTGTTATTAACAACATTGGCCAAATATCTTTAGCCGTTTTACATTATAAAAAATTCTTTTGCGATTCCTTTTAGGTAAAGTTATAAAGAACCATTTTAGCTTCGTTATTTTGGCAAGCTTCTTTTTAAGATCGTCAGATTGTCTCAAAAGGAACATCTCTAAACCCTTGAGTAACTTCATTTTTGGCAACCGTGGATAAAACACCATTCAAGATAAGTATGCCAAAGATCTAAATCTTTGCTTTCACATAAGTTTCAAATCTATTTTCCAATATATAAATGATCCACTTGAAAAAAGGGTGGTATTTGCATAGATTGCCCTTCTGATATTTATTCCGAATCCATAATCGACTTCAAAGCTTTTAATGTACAGTATACCTTAAGATCTGGGTAACTTGGCTCGATACCATTGTGGATACTATAAGGGGGTTGAATAGTTTTTAACCGTTTTTAAATGTTAAAATTTTAGATTGTCAACCTTAGTAAACTCAAGAGATATACACAAGGTGTATATGAAGCGGCTGCAATAAGAAGTAACTAATGCTACGGAATATAAACAGTAAAGAAAAAAATCAACCGATGAACGATGATTTATAAGTGGTTTGGACTAACGAAGCTCCTCTTCACACGCCGACTGTCACATCCAAATACTTAACTTGAGAGTTTATCTTCACTATGTCGACAAAGCCCTTTAGGCCGAAGAAAACTGTACACGTCGCTTACACTTTTTTTATACTAACTAAATAACCGAATTCTACTTTGAGATAGAAACCAATCCAACACACTCATGATATTTTTATGGCCTAAATACTAACCTTGACTTACTTCATACACATATGATACACACAACACACAACACAAGATATACAAGTAATGAATGAATTAGCACAAACGTATGACACAACTAAACTATTAACACCATTGAAGCTTGATGTCCTTTTTGAGTGTTCTTCACTACAGAGTGGAATTGATCGATCACTTGTAATGAAATTATTGTAATCCAGTATACATGATCAAAGAATATATACAAAAGATAGAATATATTGTGAAAATATTTGTCAAGAGTTGTCTAAATATGAAAGCATAAGTTGGTATTTATAAGAAACTTTTTGAAATTCAATCTGTCCCAGGGAAAAGATTCGTGAGACTCACGAACCCCATACCCTGGTCCTCCCGTTATTTGGTGGTTCCGTGGGTGGAGCTGGGACAAATATTTGTCATATTGTTGGTGATTAACCCTCAAATCTATACAAAATATATTTTAGTACTATTAAAACTGTTTAAGATATATTCTAGAAGAAAATAATTTTTATCACCAATAAGAAAAGATTTCTAGATTTGAAAAGATTTGGAAAGATTGTTTTCACTTATGTTAATCTTAATTTAATCTACAATTATTAATTTGATTAATAAATAGCTTATAATTAATCATGTGTATCACTTTAAATAATTGATTAGAAAAGAATTTTATTGCAATATAAGACTATATATATACTCTATCAACACATAACTATGTTTAATAATGTCATATTCATGACCTTAAGTGATTTTTTTTTTTCGGCGTCAAGCAAACTTTCGACTAAATAACTTGTGTACGTAAACTTTTACGTAGTAGTCGACATTATATTTATTAAATTATTCAAAACATGAAGATTTTTAAATATAAAAATCGTTTGGCCCTGAATATTTGTATAACATAAATGGAGAATATAGTTTGGTCTTTGGTAAGTAGACTAGACCTCTTTTGGATCAAGATTCGTAAAGTTGAAGCCTCCGAGTATCGATCTTTTATTTTGGTATATTCATGTTATATAGGGTCCTTTCTCACTTTTGAAGTCAAATCATTTCTAGTTTATGTGTTTTGGTTTATTGAAATGGGCTCTTAAAGTGTGTATGATATGATGATTAGAATGGGTATTTAGTAAATGTGTTAAATGGTGTTTGGATTGGGCAGGTTGACCCTTATTGTGTAAGGAAAAAGAGTTATGTTGACTAACCTTGTAGCAATGCGCGAGCGAGAGCGAGCGCGCGAGAGAGCGAGAGAATTTTTTGTTGTTTGGGTCTGATTACAGAAGGTTGGTCTTTTGTGTTTATGTTTTCTGCAAAAATCCTACAGTTTTGTAGAGGTTGTTTATCTGAATACCAATACGACCCATCCGATTTAATGAATACGCGTATTTGGTTTTCAAGCTAGATACGGAGCTTTGATACGGTGTGATAGCAGTTCAAGAATAGTACGGCGTTTCAATTTAGATGAAAACGGCGTATTCATCTACTGGACTAATACATAGTATTCATATTTTTTGATACGGAGTACAGTTCTGAACTCAATACGCGTTTTGATTTGGGAAACAGCGTATTGGGCTTCAGGAAGGTAGCGCTCTATCCGTGCTTCGAGTTTCATTTGTGTTATCATACTTTGTTCTTATAAATAATTAACGAGCTTATATATGTTATTTGTTTAATGTTTGTTCAAATTTTATATAGTTTGTTGAAAAAGTCCAATTGTGAGTATTTTTCGAAAAAAAATTCTAGTGGTGTTTAAAGGGCGTTTCAAATACTTCTGTGTGCTATATGATTTTTTATTCTTTTCTTTTGTGTCTTGCAGGGCTGGTGCAGGTCCTAAGAGCTGGTGAAAGAGTAACAAGTGGTGTTCATAAGCACAAGTCGTGTGGATGTTAGTCTCATACAGTATATACTAAATGAGACTAGCAATATGACCCATAAAGATACCTCAGTTCATTTTGATAAAAATACATAAAATCACATTTCATGATATGATATGGTAGATATAGAAGCATTGGAATGCTAATGATGTGAACATATAAAAAGGTTTATGAGGTCTAAATATGTTTCAGGTTATTGGATTTGACTTGGACAAGTACTATTATACAAATGTGATTTATTTACACACATGTAATTATTTCAACAAATGCTATGAAAGAAAGGCAAGATGTCTTGATCTTCTTATTGAGGGGGCTATGTATCCTACCGTGACCATATAAGCTTTTTGTGATTATATATACAATTTATCTTCACACAAAAGAAAACGAAAACAAAAACAAAAACAAAACATACTAGAACAAATAATGTACCATTTAAACATTATAGTTATTACTAACTTAACTCTATGAAATAACACTAATTATAAAAGAAAAGAGTTTGCATGTGTTCCAAATTGAATTTTGACCATGGTTACCAAATATATAAATTAATGACTTTTTCTTCTTGTAGTCATCCCTAAAAGGCCAAATATCTAACTAAGATATGCATCGCTAAACAAATGAAAGATTTGAAGCAAAATAGGAGCCGGAATGCAGCTGCTATAAGTATGATTCAATCGGGAGTCACACCGTAAATCTTCCCAAAACAGCTTAGGAGGTATTCAACCAAGAATTTTTAAGGAGACATCAATGTGAGCTACAAAACTACAAACTCTCATACGTGATTACGAGAATAAGAAAATGAAAGAAATTGAGTCACTAAGTGACTATTCATTTGGATTAACGGATTTGATTAATTAGGTGAAAAGCTGGTGATGATGAAATGGAAGACTAACAAGTTGTTGAGAAAATTATCGTAAGTAACTTTGAAAATTTTGATCCAATTATGGTGGTCACTCAAAACACTAAAGATCTTAAAACTTCGAGCATTCATGATTTGTTTAAGTTATCTCTAGTCAATTGAGGAGCGAATGACACGCCACTTCGGCAAAGGCGACGTTTCAATACAACTTGCTAGGAGATAAGAAACCACCATTAATATATGGAAGAGGGAGTTCTTGATGTGTTTGAGGAGGCAGAAATTTTAGAGGCCGTGGACGTGGACAAAGTCACGGAGGATCAAGAGGTCGAGACAACTTCGACAAAAGATCATTCAATATGAAGATGTGAAACGATTCCCCGATGGGGATGGAGGTGGGTACAGTGATAAGACTTGGAAATGAAAATGAGAATGGTAAATACAATCATCGATATTCCCCAATCCGTTGTCATCCTTACTCATACATGCCCATTTAAAAAAAATAGTTTAAATATGCCTAAATATTTTACAAAATAACTTATAAAAACCCCATTTTATAATTTTGACATAAATAAACTTAAAAGGACCATAATGCAACTACATCTAAAAATCCCGCCAAACACACTCTTTCATTTCCCGCCAAAACCAAAATCCCCCGAATCACATTTATCAAATCAAATCCAAAATCCAAACCCTAAATCAAATCAAATCAAATCAATGGAGAGCAACGCTGGTGCAGCACCGACCGGTTGTTACAAGTGCGGCCGTCCCGGTCACTGGTCACGTGACTGTCCATCAAACCCTAACCCTAACTCCAGCAATAATGATCAGTTTAGTAACAAACCAGCAGCAACTTCGCATCCGTTTAAACCCAGCGGCGGACCGCAGAAGCAGATTGAAAAGCCGAAGAAGGTTCCGAAAACTAGACCGAAGCTTACGGCGGAACTCTTGCTTTCGGATGATGGTTTAGGATTTGTTCTCAAGCATTTTCCAAAGGCGCTTAAGTGCCGCGGTCGTGGTCACGAGGTATTGCTTTGTGTTTTTGAGTTTTTATTTGATTTTGTTTGAGTGTTTATGAATGTTGTTAATTTTGATTATTTGGAGCCTTAGAATGAGTGGAAATTTGAGAAACTTAGTTGAAATTAGGATGCAACCAAGGCGACAATAATATACTTGCCTAGAAAATAAAAATCTACACATATGCTCTTAACTTATCGTAAATTTGTATACAAACTTGGGGAAGGGTCGGCCGGCACCCAGAAGGGTGCACGGGGTCAGGGTTTCCCGCCGATTTAAACCTTTTGAAGAAATTTGTATAGAAACAAATATATCACTCAAAAGCTCGATAGGAACTCAACTTAAGACTCTATAAGCTCGAGCTCACCTTGTTAAACTTTTCTTGCTTGTTTTCTAGGCTCAAGCTCGAATCTCAATGAAGCTTTTCCGAACAACTCACTAGGAAAAAGCTTGACTTGGTTGCACCCCTAGTTGAAATGAACATTAGTTGAAACTTTTATGTAGAGTGTAGATGATGCTATATGTATAATTTAAATCAGGACAATTATCCATACAAAGTGATGTTAAGATTACTTATGGTAAAACATGTATGGCTGTACTGGATTATTAAATTAGCACAGCTTAAATGTTCTTATACTTAATGTGGTAAAAGAGAAGGGTAACGTTGTAGGAAGTCAAGGTGATGGTGTTTGAGGGATAGACGGAGCATGGTTTATCGGCCTTGTTGTTTTTGTTACTCTAATGAACCGACAAGCTGGCCTCTTGTGATAATATCAAATGGTTTATTTATGACATGATATTATGCAGGTAAGCGATAAAGTTTTTATGACTAGTGGCACATTATGCTCTAATAGTCTAATGCACACCCCTATACTCTTATCCTGCTGTGTTGTGTATGTTTTTCTTGCACTTGTGTGCTATCTTCATGTGTGACCTTATAAACCGGCATGTCTTGATCATGAACTAGTGAATGAGTTGTCTGTAGTTGAGTATTCAGTGACACATAGTGTTACCGAGTTTGCTTGGGCCACATTTTGTTGATTTTCATCTAACCATAAAAGGTGGAATGCCATATTTATAACAGATGCACTGAACATGATGACATATATCAGAAATTGTAAACTTGCTACTTGGATGCAACATTATGGAAATTTTGTGTTTTAAATGAACTGTGCAGATGACCACAATTTTTCATTGAGCTAAAAGAATTGAATCTTATCTAACTGCATGAAATAATTTGCAGACAAGTGATCTTGGGAATCTGTTAAGCTTGTATGCAGAATGGCACTCACAACTGATTCCCTACTACTCATTCGACCACTTTATTCACAAATTAGAACAAGTTGGTGGCTCAAAACGTGTCAAGGTAAGTACTTCATCCAGCTACCAGTTGCAATTACAAAATGCAATATATGTTCTTTTCTTATCAGGTGTAAAGGCCGAGTATAAATCCATGCTAGTTTATTTCTTTTTATATTTTGATTTGGTATAAACCTTTCCTTTGTCATTATTAAAGCTAACTACGGCGCTACTGAATAGGGTAATTGATTTTCTGTATTAGCTTAGTTGGTTCCGTAGACGCATCATGTATGTGAGCAGCAGAATGTGTAAATGAAGATAGAGATTAACTTTTTTTCCTGTGGATTCATTTTATTCAGAAAGCTGTAGTGAAGATTATATTCTTCAATGTTAAGTTAAAGTAGACTGAAGGCTATAACCAAGCTAGTTGGAGTCTCCAGATTTGATCCACTGGGGAATCTATAGTCTTACTATTTAAGTATACATATCCGCCAAAGCTGCTTACAGTAGTTGATAAAGTATTTGAATCAAAACAAAAAACGCATGATCGGTACGTGAGAGTCCAACATCCAGAGTATTTTGTATGTCCGTGTGGTCGTTTTTTATACTAGTACATTCATAGTTTAGAACCTTTCAGTGGTCAAATTGAAAATTTAAGAACATTGCTAGCCTAACAACTGTGGTTTGGAACATTCTGTAGCTTCCTAATGCTCTAACTGCACAGTTCAAATACAAATTTTTGTTCTTATCCTACAAACATCACCTCTTTGATTTCACCTCACAAAATTTGTTTAAGTGACTCTAAAAGAATACAAGGTTGAGGCGGTATTATAGCTAGACACAATTTCTTTTATGCAATTTTCTATGAAACAACAAATAGTATTTTTTTTTCAGCCCTCTAGCTCAAGAGAGAACTGGACTAAGGTTAACTGCTTGGTGGTAGTGTGTTGCTATAGTTAAATGATGTTGATTGAATGTCACTTGTCAACTGATGTTGAATTGCTATTATATAAGTCAAATGCAGACTGTATGCGGTTGTTAATGTGTTGCTATTAGTTAAAAGATGTTGATTGAGTGTTAGTGGTCTACACTGATGATTATATAAAAATTTCACTGGTCAACTGATGCTGAATTGCTAATATATGTCAAATGCAGATTGAATGGTGGTTGGTAATGTATTGATGGGGTTATATGATATTGATGAAATGATAGTGAATTACACTGCTTATGATAATTGAATGTCTATTGTCAGCTGATGCAACTATTAATGTCAAATCGTTAATCTATGATTATTTAAGTTAGTGCCAGCAATGTCAGAAATGTTCCCACTGTTTGAATTTGAATGTTCATTTGACCGATGTTGGTGATTCTATGATAAAC
>BQNB010209527.1:0-10332 GCA_026074375.1 Tanacetum coccineum
GTAGAGGACATACCAAGGTAGCCTAAACCGGTAACGGCCATTAGTATACATTGTGACAGTAAATCGGCCATGGGAAGAGCTAAAAGTACAATGTATACTGGAAAGGCCAGACATATCCGTCGTCGACATAACTCGATACGACAACTACTCTCAACTGGAGTTATCTCAATTGACTATGTGGCATCAAAGGATAACATCGTTGATCCGTTTACAAAAAGCTTAAGTAGAGAGTTAGTTAGTAAGTCGTCTAAAGGAATGGGACTAAAGCCCTTGAAGGAATGAGTTTCTATGAAGGAAAACCTAACCTAGTTAACTGGACATCCCAAGATCTAGGTTCAATAGGATAACCTAATCATAGAAATATAGGGGAAGTCACGTCAATGTGGGGGAGTTACTTAACTTGTAACTTTCTAGTCCATTCCTATAACAATGTGACTTTTTAAGAGGTTAAATATATGGCTTTAATGATTCAAGATGAAATCATAAAGCATAACGATTCAAGATGAAATCTGAAAGTATATGTTTTTAATGATTCAAGATGAAATCACCTATGTGAGAGAGAAGTTGAGTCGCTTCGAAGGGAATTGTGGGCACGACTATGAGGACTTGACAAGGCCAGGGAGAGTCTTGTGTGAGTGTGTATTGTCGTCTACGTAAACATGTGTTGAGTTCAAGGACATCGCGTCTACTCAGATCTAGGAGAATAAGTACACTACCACACAAACAGGCTAATGCAACGAAAAGTTTGCAATGGTATATTTTTGTTGCAAAATTGCAACCGTAATGCAAAATTGCAACCGTAATGCAAAATTGCAACGGAATGTAACGAAAAACAAAAATATAGAAGAAAAGCGTTTATGATCTGGGTAGTAACAACATTCCGTTCTAACTAATCTAATTTCTATTACATTCATAAACAGACACACCCAATTAAAACTAATTTTCAAGCAACCTTAGACATCAACACATTACGCACAATTAAAACTAAGTTAAGAGGATTATAGAACCTATATATGTATTTATTATAAACGCATAGGGTACTCGTACGTTGCGGTCAACAGACCATTGCGCAACAATCAATTACACACAACACTATGCATATGACATATGTTAAATATAAACACACATAACCATTGTTCAATATTTGTGAACTTATTGACACCGAAGGGGGGGTTGCAAAAAATGGATTCTGGCTCCCACAATGAAAATAGAAGCTTAGGATGAAGGGATTCAAGGCCTGCCTGGCGGAGATATAAGAATAGCTGGTAGAACTTCCCTATGTTCCTTTGGGCCCCCCATGTACGGATGATCAAGTCAAGCAACAACGACACTCCGTTTTCCCTGACCTATGGGACAGAGGTCGTCATACCTGTAGAAATCAAATGCCAACATTTGACCGCACCGCGGTAGGAAGCGCTATGCACAATGATGAAAAGCTACGGCTTAAATCAGGATCTACTTGGAAAGAAAGGCGTGAACGCGCGGCAATCCATGAGGCTAAGGCCAAGTTGAATATGACAAAGTACTACAATGCTAGGGTCAGAGGTGTTACTTTTAGGCCAGGAGACTTTGTCTATCGTAGTAATGACGCTAGTCATGCCGTAGATGGAGGGAAGCTTGGTTCGAAGTAGGAAGGACCTTATGAGGTAACAGAAGCACTAGGAGATGGCGCATACAAGCTAAGATCTACAGACGGGACAATCCTCCCAAGGACGTAGAACATCGCCAATCTCAAAAAATGTTACCTCTGTGCCACGGCTCATGCATGGATGAATTCACACTACAATTAGGACTCGTAATAAAGTAATCCATGTATTTCCCCCCTTTTTGTTTTTAGGGCATGAATAAAACTCTGCTGGGTCTAGCTAACCCAACGCCTTCTTTATATGAAAAGTTAAACCTTTTTTAAGTAAATCTCTTTTTTTCTTTAATTCATATTATTTGTCATTCATGACTATCTCTGGATAATTATAGGCTAAGCATCCTTATAATCGGCTTGCCGTGTAAGAGGGTTGCAACCCCAGCGGCCACGGATTCTGCGTCCTTACTTTACGTGTGCCTAAGACGTTAGGTATATAAGAAAAGACTCCCACAGAGCATGTAAGACACTACAAGTGCGATTATAAACAAAATATATTAGGAGATGATAAATTACAAAACAATTGTTAACCACGGATATCCGTGGATATATTACAAACAAAAAATGTTGTCTAAGTACCACAGATGGTACTATGGCCAATCCAAATTATACATAGGCGGTAAGGACTTAGATCTAAGCAGCCTCGGAGATGCCTCATCTTCAGATATTTAGTCTGTGTTGTTGTAGCAGGCATCCGCCAGTGGATTAGAAGAACTTGAGGTGCAGCTAGTGGAACTGATACTGTGACGCAATCAGATTAGCCATGGTGGGCGAAACCAACCTTATAGGTACGCACACCACCCGACACTTCTTTTTCTTTTCGGCGCGACTTATGTTAGCCGCGATGGAATCCTCTAACAGTATCTCCTCCTTGATGGACCAGGGATCTTTAGGGTTGCGTACCTCAGGGTATACAGGGATGTTTAATTGGGAAGAGCTGGGGCGAAGCTCACGGATCCACTGAGGAGCGTCTTCTCCAGAATCACTCTCCAAGTATAGGGATGCCATGATCAAGTATATGGGGGCATCCTTCAACTTCTCCAGCTGATCGACTAGAGGGTACTTCAAGTCCTTCAGAGCATGAAGGGCCACGACATATTTAGTATCGGCCTCAGGGTCGTACGCCTCAATAGCCGCTAAGTCTAACTTAGCCTTTCCGTGCTCTACCCCATGTTTGAGCCCATCACTCATACCTTTAGCGATCCCAGCGGATACGACATCGGCAAATGCCTGCCTCAGTTCTATAGACTCAGCACACTTCATGACAGCTAGGCGTAGACCGTGCTTGATTAACACATCGACGGCTAGATTTACTGTAGCATATGAGGGGTACAACTTCTCATCAAAATACTTATGCTCAGCGCATCCAATCTTGCATCCATTTCCGCACACCGAGAGTTCACCCGTTATCCTCGTATTTCTTGAACTCTTCAAAGGCGGCTTTTATCCTTTCCTCGCCCATAACTTGAGCCTGGAGAGTAGACACTTGCTGGGACAGCTGATTGTTGCTAACTTGAGATCCTGGAGGAGTGAACTGGACGTAGAGGCTTTAATTCCTTCACAAGTTCGCATTCTTAGTCTCCGTGGCTTCCCTTAATGGTCAAGCCTCGGCTTTAGCAGCGCATCTTAAATTTTTTATCTCTTTTTCCCTAGCCTGGATCCTCTGGTCCCGTCGGGCTACTTGAGCTACTGCTTTCTTTAGCAGTTTGGCCTCTTGTTCAAACCTTAACTTCAGTTGAGAAACCCTTGCCATTTGCATGCACCAGGTGTATGTGTATATTGGACTCTGAATAGTCATCAGTTAGGCAAGTGGCGATACATCCAAAAAAGTACCCTGGCGGGGTTACTATGTGATCCTCCATGTCTTGGCCACACATCGGGTGTATCCAAGCGGCAGTTGTTGGTCACACCCCATCCTGGCTGAGATATACTTCCTTGTAACCTGCCCATGGATGTGAAGGAGGTAGACTTCTCAGAGTCTGGATCTTCCGTGACTGCCGCTTTCTTGGAAGATCTGCATTAACAAAACAAGGAAAATATGGTTTGTTAGCATGGCTACACTTTTGGAAGGTATACTCAAAAAACAAAAAGAGACATCATGGATCAGATCACTTGCTGGGCAATATCTTGCTCAGGGATTGGCTGCGGCTTCGCGTATGACAGCGGGTCCGGGTCGCTTACGCTTTATAGCGTGCAGGTGTTATCCTTTTGTTGCAGACGTAATAAGAGGGGTGTGGTGGGGGGGGCGTGTTCGCACCTAATCCCATAGCAGCTAGGATTTCCTCCACGTGTTTCTCCATGGGCATTTATGAAATAGATATGCATAATCTTTATCCAAATGTTAGTTCTACTTTTAATGTTGGCAACAAAAGAGTCAAATATTCTTTGGACTCTTCTTATCTATTGCATTGCCGTCTTGGACATATAAACAAGAAACGCATGGAAAGCTTTCAACATGTATGGGATCTTATAATCCACTCACGATGAATCCCTTGAGAAATGTAAGTCTTGTATATTTGGAAAGATGGCACGCAAGCCTTTTTCACATCAAGTGGAAAGAGAAAAGGACCTATTAGTACTTATACACACTAATGTATGTGGCCCTTTTAGAACTGTGTCAAGAGAGGGTGCTAGTTACTTCATCACCTTTACAGATGATTTCAGCCGTTATGGTTATGTTTACTTGATGAAACATAAACATGAGGTATTTGAAACATTTAAGGTCTTTCAAAATGAAGTTGAAAATCAACTCGGTAAAAAGATAAAGGCTATTCGATCCGATCGAGGAGAATACCTGAGTCATGAGTTTGTTAATCACATGAAAAGTTGTGGTATTGTATCCCAACTTACTCCACCTTATACACCATAACATAACGAGGTGTCTGAGAGGAGGAATCAAACTTTACTTGATATGGTTTGATCCATGATGAATCTGACAACTCTGCCAAAATCCTTTTGGGGATATGCTCTCGAGTCTGCAGCTCGCATTCTCAATATGGTTCCAACCAGACGGTGAAGCGCTTATGAAAATATGGCATGGGAAAGCTCCCAAGTTGTCCTACTTAAGGGTTTGGGGTTGTGAGGCACTCGTGAAACGAGACGCGCCTGACAAACTTGATCCTAGATCCATTAAGTGTATCTTTGTAGGTTACCCAAAGGAAACAATGGGTTACTACTTTTACTATCCACCCGAGAACAAGATATTTGTTGCTCGAAATGCTGAGTTCTTTGAGGATAACCTCATAGTACAAGAAGCGAGTAGGAGTTATGGACCTCTCATAATGAGTGGGAGTGACAAAGGAGTTAAATTAATTCAAGAAGAAGATACACAACCTTCTGAAAATACTAGCAAAGAACATAATGAGGTTGTGCCCATAGAGGTCGAGCCCCAAAATGTTAAAGTTCCTATTCGTAGATCCGCAAGGATACCTCAAGCACCAGATAGATATGGTTTCTATGTTGATGTTGATGAGTATGAATTAGGGGATCTTAATGAACCTCCTAATTATAAAGCTGCATTATCAGATCCTGAATATGATAAATGGCTTGAAGCTATGAATACAGAAATGCAATCCATAAAAGATAATCAAGTCTGGATTCTAGTTGTGCTTCCTCCTAATGGTTAAACTGTTATGAGTAAATGGATTTTCAAGAAGAAGACTGACATGGATGGCAATGTACACACCTTTAAGGCTCTTCTGGTAGCAAAAGGCTATACCCAAACCTATGGTGTAGATTATAGGGAAACCTTCTCTTCTGTTATAGACATTAGAGCTATAAGGATTCTTTTAGCAATAACTGCGTTCTATGACTATGAGATTTAACAAATGGATGTCAAGACAACCTTTCTAAATGGTCACCTAAGCGAGGACGTATATATGGTGCAACAAAAGGGTTTGTGAATCCAAAACATCCCAACACAGTATGCAAACTTCAACGTTTCATTTACGGATTGAAGCAAGCATCTAGAAGTTGGAATAAAAGGTTTGATGAGGAAATCAAGAAGATTGGTTTTACTCAAAATCCTAATGAGCCATGTGTATATTCAAGCTTGTAGGAGTAGTCTTGCATTCCTAGGTCTTGTCTGTCGTATGGACATTTTATCATGGGAAATAGTGATACAATGCTACAAGAAGATTAAATTTTGGCTTGTGTAAAGTGTTTTTGTGATGAAAGACTTAGGAGAAGCGCATACATCTTAGATTATGATCATACGTGATAGAATAAAGCGGGTTAATTGCTCTTAGTCAAAAGTGCTTATACTCAATGGATGGGAAAGCCTGGACTATAGAAAGTTAAGGTGCTAAACACCTAGTGAGGCACAACGGTTGCAAGAGTTCCTTATGCTTTTGGCTATAGGTTCAATTCATGTATGCGGTTAGGGATATACTAGACCTGTTATTGCCTCTTGCGTTAAATAATTTATGTAGGCGTTTTCAGCAAAATCCTTGTGAGATTCACTGGACTGCTATTAGAAATCTATTCTTATGTATTTGAGGATTTACTAAAAGATATGGTTCTTATGTATGGGGCAAAACCTGAAGCTAAGCTGAAAGTATCATGTTATGCTGATGCAAGTTTTTAGACTGATAAGGACGATACCAAATCTCAAATGGGGTATGTGTTCGTACTTAATGGTGGAGCCGTAGATCGAAAGAGTGCTAAGCAAAGCACTACTGCTATGTATTCTATAGAAGCCAAGTACATTGTTGCTGCTGAAGCATCAAGGTAGCTGTTTTGGATGAGGTAATTTATGATGGACTTGCGATGGTCGTGACATCAAATAAAGACCTATGGAGATGCTATGTGATAATGAACATGCAATATAAATCGCCTTTGATCCTGGAATCTTAAAGGGAGCCAAACATTTTCAAAGAAAATATCACTACATTCGTGGAGTAATTCAAGAACGTAAGATTGTCCTTATGAAAGTTCACACAGATGACAACGTTGCCGATCCGTTCACAAACCAATGTCATTCAATAAGCATTTTGAACATGCTATGGCAATTGAAAATTGTTCCTGCTAGTAGTCTTATGTAAATCTGTGATATGTTAGTTAGTATTTAGATAATGAGATGTTAAACGATTGTTATTTCTTTTGAATGAATTAATATACGTGGTATTTTGTTTTCATTTTTATAATAATTGTATCATATATTTGCATGTTTAAATCCATGAGTGTTTTATTTAGCATTCTAAAGCTTTATCCATTACCAGTTAACAATATTGGAGTATTGTTAAGACAAGGTAAATGTGAGTGTTTGGTTGTATTCTGGAGAATATGTAAAGATGATTCTGCCAACTTCACATGTTATTCAATGTGGTTAAATATTGGATACCCCACCTGTGTTAATCACTTTATGGATCGGCGTCATTAGGTGCATTACACATATGGTGAAAGTTATGTTTATCCTTAGACTTGAGATGCAAGCGGGTTTTGCATGTTTGGATAGCATTTTCTTGGCTATAGCCTAACGCTATACTGTAAAAGGGTAGTTATAACGACTATTTTTAGAAATGTTTAGAAGTACATGACGGATACTTGAAGTCAATATAGGATTTGTTCCTCCACTTTGAGTGGGAGTAAGATACTTATTGGGCCCCTCATTGGGTTGATCAGATATTTGCATGGCCGTGCCCAAAGTGTAGTTAAGATGATCTTTTTTTACATTTGGTGATCAAAATCAATACATATGCGAGAAACAAAATCGTTAACTTATGGAATGACTATTGATCCATATCCATATTTAACATGTATCTGAAATAAAGGGATATGACTAACTAAATCCATAGAATGCTGAGTTGTTTTCCAAAAACTACAAAACTCAGGTATTTTTGGGAGCATTGATGATGTTGCTAGACTATTTATCAATGTTAGTATGTTATATAATATGAATGAGACATTCACAAGTGGGAACTGTTGGGTTTGTGCTCATATCATACGGATATTTATACGGCTAGAAATAAGTTAGCCTATGAGGCTACACATGTTATACATTTAGGTATCATTCTATTAATGTTAATAGAAATATAATTGTATAATTATTATTTATATTAATATATGATTCGACGAATGAACACTAACGGTCATTAATTAGTTCGTTAGATGTAACTAACTAATAAGCCTTTTTAATTAATGGGTAATTAAATGTAATTAACCATAAATAATTAGAAAATTCAAAAAGGCAACTCCAAGGGGTGTTGGACTTTGTTCGACCAGTTAGGAGGCCCAAGGGGGGGTTTTGGGTTGGGTTTTGAGCTATTTTTTCCTACAAGGAATGTATTTTAGGTAAACCATAAATCCATCCTCATATAAGGAGGATCCTAGAGCTCGCTATGATCATCCCTTGTTTCTTCTCCTCCTTGGTTCGATCAAACACACACAACCTTAGGTTTTTTTTTGTTTTGATCTTATTGGTGTTCATATATTCGTTGATCAAGAACTAGCATTCGGGTGATACTGTTTGACGTGTAGTGTATGAACTTAGTAGAGGTTACTTACTTGAGTAACTAGAAGTAGTTTTTGGTAAAGCACGTTTATTACACACGTGCATGTAATTTAAGATCCTCGTTCGTCACTAGCTTTATTGCTAACGATATGTTTTCTTATTTATGTTTTATGTGTTAATTATATATGCTATATGAATCGATTCGCTGCGTAGCTCGTAGAATATTATGTGTAATATTATTTGTTATTAGATAATAATTTCCAACAAATACAACACAAAACAATACCATTTTTGGTTCTAGTATTACAATGTGCTAATTATAATGGTTCATGCATTATTAGCCAACTCTTAGCTACTCTTTTACACACTCTTACAACAAGCAACAAACCCATACACTCTTACACAGATCCCACGCCCCCTTCACTTCCTAAATGATTATGTACCTTTTGTCATAGATATTTGGCTTAGCTAGTGGTAACACCTTTCTATATATTCATACACACGCATTATACTTCTCATTTCATCATAAAACAAATCCCTCTTTCTATCTACAAACCCAACCGGTCACCACCAAGAACCACCATAACTTGGAGTTTTTGATTTTTATCAGGATATTTTAAGGTGTAATTAAAGTTATAAGTAGTTTATCAAAACAATTAGGGTTTGATTTAGGCATTAGTTGTGTTGTTCTCATCACACTATCTTCATACAAGGTTCATCTATTTTCTTCATACTTTCATTTGGTTTACTTTCACTTGAACATCATATATTTCATATTATATCACCATTTAGTTTTGTATTTTAACAAGTTTACATGAAAACTAAGATTATATATAAACAAGTAAATACTTACACATGGATGACAATAATTTACAAACATGTTAGAACATTAAAAAGTATTTATTTTGGTACATTACATGGAATAGTTAATTTATTAAACTAGTTGTTAAATATTTTTTTCATAAACTAATTTATATAGTTTTATAATTTATTTGTGTTCATGAAATTTTATATATATATTTAAGATGAGATGGATGGGACTAGGTTAGTGGATGTTGTTGATATAAAGGATGTTGAAGTGGTTAATTTAAAGGTTGTTATATATAATGGTGTAAAAATTTCAAGTATTAAGGTTTATATAAACCCTTGTTTACAACCGACCTAAGACGACGTGACATAGATTTTTTGACAAGTTAAAACCTTAAAAATACAATAGTACATCTTAAGACAATTTCGTGGACATAAAGAACGTGAAAAACGGACGTAAAACGAAGAAGATATGAATTTTTAAAGTTACCCAGCAACTAAAATATTTTGACAGCTTTTGGGTAAAAATGTGTAGTCTAATCAGATTTTGTTTTATATTTTTGAGGCCTTTCGGGTCCGCACAGGCTTAAGTATAAACTAGATAGTTGCTTGGAATGATATTTCGGTAAAAGAACGCGAGTTTTTGAAGCCTAAAAGTGTAATATAAGTGAGTTAATCTTCATTAAAACTAGACAACTTTTATATAAAATTTCCTGCACACTTTAATCAAATGTATGTTCTTGACATGAATAGTAAAACAGTGTTTTCGGACGTTTTCGGTCCGTTTGAACTATAAAAACCTTAGAAAATAATATAACATCACTTTTATAATATTTATACGCTTTTTTATAAATATTATTTTATAAATTAACTAAACTATATATAAATTGGAATTGTAAAAGTATTAAAAGTGGTAATTTAATGAAATTATTATTTTGATTTATAAGCTAAGTCTAAAACTATTAGGTGGTGATATAACAAGATAAAATATAGTGCATTGTTCTGTATTTTCATGTGTTATTCTAAATCGACCTATAATTAAATAGGTTGCATATCGGTCTTTATCGACGACATTCATAGTTGATTTTTCTAGAAATCAATTCTATCACTTAAGGTGAGTTCATAGCCCCACTTTACTTGTTTAACAACACTTTACAAATCTTGAGGTGAGATACATGTCTTGTTTTACATTTGGACGCAAGTACTCTTTAAAACATGTTATGAGTTGCCTAAGTAGCGATAACCCATTAGGCCCAATATCATGAATTATTAATTACTTGGTATAAGCGCATGTGTTATAAATAGATCTATTTAAGATTGACATCCCCGTTTGGGTAACTCATGCTAACTAGCTTCGGACGACCGAACTAACGGATGTATACCATATCGGAAATTTGGATGTTGCGGGTTGAACATCTACACGGGTACATTAGTA
>BQNB010209532.1:0-10331 GCA_026074375.1 Tanacetum coccineum
TTTATCCCGGGGCGGTGGTTAATTTTTTTATAATTAAACTACTATTTATTCGGATTAATTTAATATATTACTGTGGTATATGTGAGTGTAAAAAATGGCTATTGTAATACACAATTGTTTATTACTAAAATTAACACTTAAATATTCAAAACACTGTTCATAAAAATTGTTTATTATTAAATTTAACAATAAAATAATCATATTAGAAAGGAGACATGGGGGGAACATGCCTGAGACATCCCAGGTTATGTTATAAAGTTATAATAATAGACAATTAGTTTGAAATACTACTGCTAGCTAATTGTTACTGCTAGTGTTTTATGCTAACTTGTTATTTATAACAGACAACTACAACTGCTAAATGTTCAAGGATACCCGTAATCTATATTACAAAAAATTTATGGCCCTGAGTCTATCATATCCTGAGAATGTGGCTTGATTGACACAATATCATCTTTGAGTTTCAGCTAAACATCACGTGAAGGGTATTATTATCACATAACTTAAACATTCTAAGCGACTCATATCTACTATATATTATTCACTGTTGAATTAACGACAAGTCTGTACATGCAATGCGAAAAAGTCATGTTCTTAGAAACAAAGGAGCTATATGGAGTGACATGAAATGTGAGGGGACTAATATCAAAACCAGAAATTACAATGTCACATGTTCTATGATGTATGAACCAATGGCCGGATATCGACCTGCATGTCTGATTTCCATGACAAATTATGTCATTGGTTCTTAAAAAGTATTATAAAAAAAGTAAAAGGAATCTGCAAACATGCATATTATGTTGATACTTTCTTTTGTTAATACCAAAACTCGAAGCTTGATCATTTTTTAGAAGAAAAGTATTCATTTTGCAAAATATACAAGTGCACGCGTTAATACGTAAAACAATTATAATAAGGAAAATGCTAGAACCACAAAGAAACTCTCACAAATTTTTTTACAAAATGATGTGTCTTATGTTGAGTGGCATGTTCAAATTCACTTTTTAATTCTTTCTCTTATATGCATCCATTAGTTAAATGACACATCATTTTGTGGATACTTTTTTGTAAATCTTTTGTGGTTCTAGCATTCCTCTTATAATAAATATATTAAATGTAATATATTTAGTGATCAAACTTAACGAGCGTTAAATTTTAATATATATTTACCAGGAAGTATTATTAGCCATTAATAGTTAAACAAGAGACTAATATGCAATTATGGGGAAAAGGAAAGTGTGAGAATTATTTCCTAATGGCCTTAGCCAATTTGTTTTCTAATCTCCATGAGAAGGTGGAATTTCCTAACTTGCAAGCCAAGTTAAGTTGGCTATATAAGGAGGCTTAGAGTGTTTTGTTTTCTTATAACTTGAAAATCAATAACCCTAAAAGTCTCTCGTCTCTCTTCCTCCTAGCTCGTGCGATCAAACCAAACACCCCTAAGGGTTTTGATTTGCGATCGACCCAAATAACCCTCTAAGGGTTTTTGTGTTGATTGATTCAAGAGTTGAAGACGTTTGGATTGCTTTATCACTACTAGTACTAGCATATTTAATTGTTTGCTAAAGAATGTATTGTGTGTGTTGAAGTAGAGAGATCTTGCTTTAGATCTTTGGTGGTTTTTGCGTGGTTACTAGTATTATACACACGCGTATATACAAGATTGTGTTCGTTTATTGCTAAAAGGTACACACATCTTGAACCTTTGTTAATTACATATTCTATACGTGATTTATTTTTTCCGCTGCGTACTTGTGTTAATAAATAGTTTATTAGATCATAAAACCCAACACTGGCATCACGAGCAATCGTGTAGAACTTGTAATTACAAAAGAAGTAAAATTAGACAAATTAGGTTTCTTGGTTAATTTTAAAAAAAAAACCCTTTGGGCATTTTTAATTATAAAGATTGGATCTTTGTTATTGTTAAAATTAATTAGACAAAACCCTAGGTTGTATGTAATTTTGTGTGATATAAATTCGATAGTTTAGTTGTTAATTGATCGTATTTTCTTATAATTAATTGTTAATGGGTTATCCATTATAAACACATGCATGTTTATCATGGATAGATAAATGATATATGTAGTCTTAGTTAATTGTGTTAGAAATCGAGAAAAGACTCGGTCACTACCAATTTAGTGTTATCATAGCTCGTAGTTAATATTTGGAACCTTAGTAAGCTAATCGGGCCAAAGTCCATGGAAAGCCCATGGAAGCCGGCCTATTGTACACGAATATAAACCCTCTCCATGCCTTGGAGAGGGTGTTGGTCATTTCATTAATCTGTTAGTGTCTCTTTTGTTTCTCTCTCTAGATGTGTCCAACCAAGCTATCTCTCTCTCTCTCTCTCTCTCTAATATCTCTTCATTTGGTTGTGTATGTGTTTAGATATCTAGTATTCTACAATTGGTATCATGAGCCATGGGGTGATTAAGAGTGCTTAGTGTGCGTTTTTCTTGCTTGCGTCTTGGTTACCAAACACGAACCAAAAGATCTTTATCTTTTGGGTGTTTCAAACCATCAAGTTTATATTTTTAAGCTTTTACCACCTTAGTATTAGTTAGTTGTATAAGAAAATCCTAGCAAAAACATCATAAATTTGATCTTTTTGGTCTGAAAATTCGTTTTGTTCCGAAAATCTTGATTCGAAATTTTTTGTGTTAAAAACTATAAAGTTTGTGTTTTTAAGGTTCTATTAGGCTTAGGATAGTAAGTTGTACAAGAATTTTCAAGCAAAAACGTCAAAAAGTGTGTTTTTAAGTGATTTGAAAAAGTGGTTTTCTGGATTTTTTAAAGGAGGAGGAATATACCACTTTGCTTAGGAGGAACATACGTATTGCACTGGGAGATTTATACGTGTTCTACTAGGAGATTTATACCACTTTCTTCTGGAAGATTTATACGTGTTCTACTAGGAGATTTATACCACTTTCTTCTGGGAGAATTATACATGTTCTACTAGGAGATTTATACCACTTTCTTCTAGGAGATTTATACCAGATTGCTTAGGATATTTATACCACTTTCACTAGGAGATTTATACACATTTCTTAGGTGATTTATACGGTTTCTTCTTTGATTTGTATAATCACGCGAAATATTCACTTATTTTCTCGATTGAATCAAGAAGTTGTAAAATCCCGTGTAATATCAAGATTTAATCACTTAAACAAACCACGCTTTAACACAACAACCTCTAATCACTGAGCGATCAAGATCTTATCTTTTCACATTTTAACAATCAATTGAAAATGTCTATTTTAGCAGAGTTCATGATAGTTGCTGGTTCCGGGAATCGTCCTCCCATTCTTGGGAAGACAATGTATAACTCGTGGCAGAGTCATATGTTGCTATACCTCAAAGGAAAGAAAAACGGTAGAATGAGGCTTGAGTATATTAAAAATGGACCTCTCATCTATCCAAGTATTGAAAAAATGGTGCAATTCGACCAAAGAAGTATGTAGAACTCTCCGAACAAGAGAAGCTTCAAGACGACGGTGATTTTTATGCACTCAACATTGTTCTTCAAGGCCTTCCTCCAGATGTGTATGCTCTTTTCAACCATTTGTAAGGCGGCTAAAGTGAAACGCCCCTTTCCCGACTCTAAATTTGACCAAAAATTAAAAACTTTTCGTGCAAATGACAATCCAAAACAGACCTGCTGTCACTCTTTTATAATCTGACAAGAATCAGTTACAAATCAGCCCTTGAAAGTATCCTTAACATAAAATAGACTCAAATGCCTTTTCAACAGTATAAGGCATAACTTCTAACTCCTTACGGTTTAGCTTTTACGATGAAAACAAGACTAAACAAAAACCAGGAGCATCAGACCCCTTTAAATCACCCGTTATGCCTTGACCCAAAACTCAACTTTTAGGTCTCGATACATCTCAAGAACTTCCAAAGTACATTAACACAACATAATAAACCATTTTCATAATATTTGTGGTCTCAACGACTCACGAAAACATACTTTACAAATTGATGGGTGTTTTGCTAAACACCCCTTTTGACCCACTTTACCCATACAATATGAGCATAGCTCATTAGTACATAAAATCCAGACATTGACACCATCATACCACATTTATAAATCATTTAAAACACATAGGGGTTCAACATGGACTTAAGCTCGACATCTAATATAATATATCTTACACATAACACAACACTTTCAAAATCCAAGCTTCCAAGCCATATGCGCTATCAAGGCTATACCTTCATCTTATAATAACCTACAAAATGGTTAAACAACTAAACTGTAAGCTTTCGCTTAGTAAGTAATAGACATAACAAATATATCATACATCGTTTATACACATTTGCATCATATACAACACTTACAAGCCAAGAGGCTAAGATGATACTATTACTTGCCTCATTCCATGCCAATATAAGCTTCATACTTTAACATTAACATCACAACTAGGCAATCCACATTCTAGCTAGTTTACCTAACTAGTCCTATTATACTCTTAGTCCAAACAACCTAATTCTTAAGCTTTCATGCCTTTTTTACATTCACAACACATAACACATAACACAAGCATGATAAAGTCAATATAACATCTTGTTATAATCTAATTACTTACCTCATATCCAAGCTAAGAACAACAAGAACACCAAGAACATCATTATCATCATCAAAACTTATTTCCACATAAAAAGAAATATTATTTACAAGGGTTTATACAACCCATAACTTACCCAATTTCCATCCTTAATCATTATATGGTCATATTTTGATCATATGATGAAAATTCCCAATTACTTACACTTATCATTAATTAACCTTAACCCATATTAGTAAACACTTTAATTCTTACTTTAGAAACACAGTTATCCAAAACCCCCAAATTGTCTATACCCTAAAGTTAAAAATTGCCACATCAACATCAAGTAATAAGGTACTTACATGTATGTAGGATCATTGTATAAGCTTATTAATGTATTGAACCAATAAAAACCATCACATGATCATCTTTCTAGAATTTTCCCTCCCTTTTCTTTCTCTTAGGTTCATCCACACAAAACACCACACAACCACTAGAACATTTTTGGAAGATATGAAATTATATTCATTAAATCATGCACAAGTTATTGAAATTTCTAGCAAAATGGTCCCTGCATGTTAAACCTGAGAGTTCTAGTACAAAACCTGGTGTTCTAGTTTTATTTTGGTAACTTAGGTCCCCTCGAGTTCTTTTCTCTTATAATTGGGTCACCTAATACTTTTCATAAACATATACTAACAACTTTGACTAACATTTAACTTAAGTTTGACTATCAGGTTTGACTAATCAATCACGAGAGGCCTTTAACTTATGAAAGTCATAGTCAAACCTTCTCGATGGCATTCTCGTAATATAATACTTAAAACCTGGTTTTGGGGTGTTACAAATCTACCTTCTTATTTAGATTTCGTCCCCAAAATCTATCTTCTTAACGTTTGTGTCCATATACAACACTTATCCACATCTTCAATTTCATTCGATTCTAACATGCCAAAAACTTATCATTTGAATTGCAACAATCTACATGATTTTGCAACATTAACTATATATAATGTAGCCATTTACCTTACAACATACTATTTCATTCATATATCTATCTCAAGTCGACCCCTTTTTAACGAAACTATGATATTCTTGTCACCTTTTACCGTAGCCATTCTATCATTCTATCATCTTTTTCACTATAACACCAAGTTCATTTTTATTTCTTTTTTAAAATTTCATCAAGGACTACATGTCACTTGAAAAATTCATTACTTTGACTTCACACAAGTCAAACTTTGACTAATATTTTCACATTTCATATAATTGTGCTAATACCATATAGCGTTTATCATGGTCATTTCTCACATTTTACCTAATGTCACAAGACATTCTAAAACCTCAACTCAAACCCTTAACTCATTAATCTTTACTTAAGTAACTTCCTTTTTATAATTTCTGGAATTACCTACCCGATTAACTTCTCAACTTAACACATAACTTCATTTTAAGCTTTTAACTTATGGTTTAACATATAACCTTAAAGCCTTTATAACTTTCTGGTCACGTCTACTCTCATTTCTTACGACGTGTAACTCATTTTAGTTCTCATTACATATTTTTCTATCCATACTCATGTCATACCGGATACACATAAGCTCACTCATTTACAATTTGTTATTTACATAAAAAGGCGCCCAATCTATGTAAATAAAGAATTATAAATTCTTGGTTTGGTGATTTACAATTTCTCTATTTAAATAAAGAGGCGTCCCAATCTATTTAAATAAGGAGATTATAAATCATCCTACTTAAGCATTCCCGACACAACACTCATACTCACTTAATGCTTCTATCTTTTCTTTCATTGATCCCATGTCAATGATTTTACATTTTTAAATTCATCTTTTCCAGCCTCGGATCTAATCTCACTAAACTTTTCATCCATGCCATGAAGGCAAGCTAGCAACCATGCCATAAAGGCAAGTTATCGACCATGCCATAAAGGCAAGCTTAACAACCATGCCATAAAGGCAAGATTAAACAACCATGTCATAAAGGTAAGCTTAACAACCATGCCATAAAGGCAAGCAATCACATCCATGCCATAAAGGCAAGCTATCACATCCATGCCATAGAGGCAAGCTATCACATCCATGCCATAAAGGCAAGCTATCACATCCATGCCATAGAGGCAAGCTATCATATCCATGCCATAAAGGCAAGCTATCACATCCATGCCATAGAGGCAAGCTATCACATCCATATCATAAAGGCAAGCTATCACATCTCGAAAGATTCAAGAACTAGAGCATTGTATCCAAGCTACTTTACCTTATCATTCTTTACTCAATCATCATCCATGTACTCTTCTAATCAAGTACATTTCCATTTCTAAATTTTATTGCCTTACGCAATTTCATCACATTTTCATTTTCTTGGACAAGATCTATATGATACTTGCCAATTTCATATCTTACATAATTCATACTCATTCCTACAATGCCTTTTATCATTTTCCATGTCAACCCCAAGTTGACCACTTATCCAATTTTTATGCCAAAGCATTATTTTAGTCCACTCGACTCTTCCGCATATAAACCTTACATAGGTTTATTCTATAACATATCCAATAATCTCATTTTACTCATTATACACATCCTCATATATCTACATGATTTTAGTCATGTTTTACATTTCATCTCACGCATTTTATATCTTTAAAAGATTCTAATCAATGCTTTAATCCAATACGTTCATTCGTATTTTGCTACCACGACTTAATCGACATGTTTCTATATAACATGTCTCATCATCATTTTAATATTTCCATATTCAATTTCAAGAGAAACTCTTCTCAATATTTATATGCCTAATTTTAACGTTAGACATTTATTACGATTAAAACATACATTGGTCATACATCGCAATCTAAACCCATTCACTTAACACAATGTCTAACACTATGTTTTATGACAAATTCTAATTATGCCTTATTATCAATCACAAGCATATTGCACTTAATAATACCTTACTATCGCATTATAATTATCGTATTCTCTAAACAACATGATTTAACATACCTCAACCATTCATCAAATTAGAATGCATATAAGCATCTACTTTTAATACATAATAACTTACTCTTAAGCACTTACTCACATATTTTCATCACGACTTATCTAAAATGCAATCCCATGCATTTTACTTAGCTTAAACACTTCATAAAATCGTATCATCATACACATCATGCGCTACTTAGATATATAATTAACTAACATAGATTTTACGTCACCTAAACATATATATCCGTACTTAACACTTCTCCAATAAGTGTTTTACATTCTTACTAGCAATTATAATCATTTAGTCTATGGCAAAATAATATATCTCACATTGCATAATTATTCTATGTCTAAGCATCATCATAATCAAGCCACAAGTACTAACTACCTTATAGATAAGGCATTCGCATTCCACGCTACTTACACTTACGGCACACGCATCTACGAGTTGTCTAAGTTTAGGAAACTTATCATGGAAACCTACTTCACTTAGATCGAAGCTCTGATACCAAGTTGAAACGCCCCTTTCCCGACTCTAAATTTGACCAAAAATTAAAAACTTTTTGCGAAAACGACAAGTCAAAACGGACCTGCTGTCACTCTTTTATAATCTGACAAGAATCAATTACAAATCATCCTTTGAAAGTATCCTTAACATAAAATAGACTAAAATGCCTTCCGAACAGTATAAGGCACGATTTCTAAATCCTTATGGTTTAGTATTTACGATGAAAACAAGAATAAACAAAAACCGGGAGCATAAGACCCCTTTAACTCACCCATTATGCCTTTTTGACCCAAAACTTAACTTTCGGGACTTGATACATCTCAAGAACTTCCAAAGTACATTAACACAACATAATAAACCATTTTCATAATATTCGTGGTCTCAGCGACTCACGAAAACATACTTTACAAATTGATGGGTGTTTTGCCAAACACCTCTTTTGACCCACTTTACCCATACAATATGAGCATAGCTCATTAGTACATAAAATCCAGACATTGACACCATCATACCACATTTATAAATCTTTTAAAACACATAGGGGTTCAACATGGACTTAAGCTCGGCATCTAATACAATATCTTACATATAACACAACACTTTCGAAATCCATGCTTCCAAGCCATATGCCCTATCAAGGTTATACCTTCATCTCATAATAACCTACAAAATGGTTAAACAACTAAACCGTAAGCTTTCGCTTAGTAAGTAATAGACATAACAAATATATCATACATCGTTTATACACATTTGCATCATATACAACACTTAAAAGCCAAGAGGCTAAGATGATAACTTGCCTAATTCCATTCCAATATAAGCTTCATACTTTACCATTAACATCACAACTAGGCAATCCACATTCTATCTAGTTTAGCTAACTAGTCCCATTATACTCTTAGTCCAAACAACCTAATTCTTAAGCTTTCATGCCTTTTCTACATTCACAACACTTAACACATAACACAAGCATGATAAAGTCAATATAACATCTTGTTATAGTCTAATTACTTACCTCATATCCAAGCGAAGAACACCAAGAACATCATTATCATCATCAAAACCTATTTCCACATAAAAAGAAATATTATTTACAAGGGTTTATACAGCCTATAACATACCCTATTTCCATCCTTAATCATCATATGGTCATATTTTGATCATATGATGAAAATTCTCAATTACATACACTTAATCACCAATTATCCTTAACCAATATTAGTAAATACTTTAATTCTTACTTTAGAAACACAATTATCCAAAACCCCCAAATTGGTCTCATGAACCCTAACTTATAAATTACCAAATCAACTCAATAATAGGTTACTTACTTGTGTAGGATCATTGGTATAAGCTTATTATTGGATTGAACCAATAAAACCATCACATGATCATCATTGGCTTGTGTTTTCCCTCCTTTTCTTTCTCTTGGTTCGTCCCACACACAACACCATACAACTCTAGAACATTTTTGGAAGTTATGAGATTATATCTCATTAAATCTGGAACAGGTTTGCAATTCTGGCAAGAATGGTCCCTACAAGCTAGAACCTGGAGGTTCTAGTACTAAAACCTGGTGGTTCTAGTTTTAGTTTGGGATTTTGGCAACTTAGGTCCCCTCAAGTTCTATTCTCTTATAATTGGGTCACCTAATACTTTTCATAAACATATACTAACAACTTTGACTAACATTTAACTTAAGTTTGACTATCAGGTTTGACTAAGTAATCACGCGAGGCCTTAAACTTATGAAAGTCATAGTCAAACCTTCCCGATGGCATTCTTGTAATATAATACTCAAAACCTGGTTTTGGGGTGTTACATAAAGAAATTTGGGATAGAGTCAAGTTGCTTATGCAAGGCACTGAACTTTCATATCAAGAACGTGAATGTAAACTCTATAATGAGTTTGACAAGTTTACTTCCATTAAGGGTGAATCACTACATGAGTATTACTTGCGTTCTGCTCAACTCATTAATGATATGCACACCATTCGCATGACCATGCAGCAAGTTCAAGTGAATACAAAAATTCTGAATGCTCTTTAACCAGAATGGAGCAAGTTCGTAACCGACGCTAAATTCGCAAAGAACATGTATACTACCAATTTTTATTAGTTGTTTGCATATCTTCATCAACATGAGGGGCATACAAATGAAGTACGAATGATGCGTGAAAGATATCCAGATCCTCTTGCATTCATCGCCAACTATCACACTTAGTCAAACTCTGTTCAATATCCACAACAACTATCA
>BQNB010209536.1:0-10330 GCA_026074375.1 Tanacetum coccineum
ATCTCTTCTAAGTCCTTTTTAATCTTATCCTCATTCATTTTTCCACTTAGAGATTTAATTCTCTCTTTCAACTTCTTTACGATCGTGTCTTTTCTCTTGGGACCGAGCTTTCATCTCATTTAATTCAAACAATTGATCAAAACTTGGAGCATTTTGATTTGAAACAAAATTATCCCTTTGAAAACTTTCCTGATTAATTTGAGAATTAATTTCTAAAGAGATGCAATGTTTTTCAAGAGTGGTAAAACTTTTGAACAATTTATCGTAAATCTCTTTTTCAACAAAATCCTTTTTGTTGAGAAGCTCAGTCTCAAGTTTGAGACACTTTTCACATTCATGCACATTCACAGAAGCAATATCCACAGAAGAATTCACAATAGTGTTCACGATATCTTTGCTAATAACTTGTTCCAAGAGTCGTTCGTTTTCGTTCAAAACTTGATTCATTTTAACTTCAAATGTTTTTGACTCTAAACGATGTTGTTCCACAGCCTGTTCCATTTGATGGAAGACATTTTGGAATTATTTCATCCCTAAAACAAGCTTTTGTATGTTCGAACCCCCACGAGCCTTCAGTGATGGCTGTGGGTGTGGTTCTTTCTTTGACAACCACGTCAAAACCAGCAAGATGGTGTTTAAGTTTCTTCAAACTCGTATTAACCATGCTGACTTTAGGAAGTTCTTTTGGAACCTCAACTTTGGTGGGTCTACTAGAAAGAGTGGGTTTTGGAGAATTTACAGAATTCTTAGACCAAAAGTCTTGTTTAGCAGATAATTCAGTTTGTGGAACAAATTGTGTTTTAAAATCTTGAGAAAGTTGATTAAGGACAACATAATCGACTGGTGTAGTATTAACTTTCTTTTCTAACATCATAGGATCTTGTTGTTTTAAAAGCATTTTTAATGACTCTCTTTAGCAAGTATTAAGGTCTCTTCTGAGTCAGAAATCACAATAGGATTAGTTTTCTTAATAGCTTCGATTCCAACTGCTGAGCTTTCTTCAGATAGAAAGGATTTTCAAAACCTAGAGCTTGTTTAATGGTATGATCATAGAAAAACTGTATTTTCGTCAACATGTGAATAGTTTGTGCGGATTGATCTATTTTAAAAACAATATTATCTAGCTGTTTGATCCTCTTTTCTAACGTGATTTCCCTATCAATGTTTCTAGATTCTTCTTTCTTAAAATCATTTTTGAGAAGAGTAATCGTTTGCATTAAAGATTCCTTTTCTTTTAAATGTTCTGAAAGAGTTTGTTTAAGAAGATCAATCTCTACAGACTGTGCATACGAATCTAAAACATTTTCTTTACTATTTAAATCAACATTTTGTCCTTCTTTCAACACTTTAACTTGTTCCTTAATGAGATAAATTTGCCATGAGAGCAACTTTGGTAGTGTTGAGTTCATCACAATCAGAGTCATATGCATCCAAATCATCAGCTTGATTAGCAGCATTGTGAGTAATGACCGTCTGTGTGGCTTGAGATTCTGGAATTCCTGAATCTGCCAAAAATGCAAGTTCCTCCTCATGTAGAATTTGTCCACTTGCTTGAGCTTGAACCAACAACACTTTTTCTTTAAACCATGAGTCATCCCATTTCCGTCTTAGTTTAGTGCATTGTTTGGACATGTGTCCTTCGCCTTTGTAGTTGTAACACGTAATAATCCTCTGTTTCCCCGAGTTACTCCCACTTGCTCCTGGAGTGAAAGTTCTTGTAGTACCCGCAACATAAGAAATTTGTCTCCCCTGTACTGGTTGTACGGTTACTCTTCCATCATTGATGGTGGCTTGTTGCCTTGGGTTTGATGAGTTCCTCAGCTGGTTATTGGTAGTAGGATAGCGGGAAGTGACTATAGCAGACAAGAATGACATGACATGATTGATGGAATCAATTGGATCATCACCGTGCTTGAAAACTAGTATAGTCAAACCAGAGTCTAATTGGGAAAATTCAGATTGTTGGTTGACTATGGGAGAGTATTTAATTTGAGGAATGGATGACGATGGAGAGAAAACGTTGTGGTGAACTGAGGTTTGATAATTGTTGGGGGGATAGGTGATTGAATGAGGTATTGGTGATTGATTGATTAAGTATTGTTGAGATTCAAAAGGTGATCCATACTGTGAAGATTGATGAGGTGAGACAAATTGTTGATGTTGAGAGTTCTCGTAAGAGTGCTGATGAGATTGATAAGGAGACTGTGTCATTTGGTGAGATGCAACTAAGGCAAGAGGATCGGAGCTATGTTTATGCATCAATCGAACTTCATTTGCATGTCGTTCATGTTGTTCCAAGTGAGCATGAATCTGATCAACATTAGTAGTACGCAAATCTTTGACCAACTTAACATCAGTAACGAATTTGCTCCATTAAGCAGGAATAGTGTTTAGAAACTTGGTATTGACTTGAAATTGCTCCAGTGGCATCTTGTAAATATTCATATCATTGAGTAGCAGAGTAAATTTGTGTAACGACTCTCCTTTCTTATATGTAAACTTATCAAATTCATCGTACAGCTTACACTCTCGTTCTTGCTTTGTTAACGACGTTCCTTGCATGAGCAGTCTGATTTTCTCCCAAATATCCTTGGCTACACGATGTTGACTGACAAGAGCATAAATTTCAGTTGTAAGGCCTTGTAGAATGATGTTTATTTCTTTGATGTCACAATCAGCTTGAATGGTTTCTGCGGGAGTTAATTCAGTATATTCCTTTGGTCTGGTTACACCATCCACTGTAATTGTTGGCCAAACAAGTGGACCTTTTTCAACAAAAGCAAGAATCATTCTACCATGAGGTCTATTCATCATATAAAGTTCCATTATGCTTTTCCATGAGTCATATAAGTGTTTTTCAAGCATCGGTTGTAACACCCCCAAATTGGGTCGCAGCGGAATAAGGGTCCGGGGCGTGTTACTTCATAGATCAATAACATAAGATGTATATCGATCGAGCGATGATAGAAAGTAATTGTGTTTGAGGGTGTTATCTTTTATGTGTTTTAAGTCTTGAAATTATACGGGATTTTACAATTCTTGACAAAACCGGGAAAACAAGTGAGTGTTTCACGGGATTTTACAAGTCAAAGAAATAAACCGTATAATGTTGATTAATCAATTTGAGTTTTAAGTATATGTTGCAAATTCGTTTACTTAAGTGAAATTGCAAATTCGGGTTCTTAGGTAAAATTGCAAATTCGTGTCCTAAATAGAATTGCAAATTCGTGTCCTTCTGAAAATTGTAAATTTGTGTACTTAAGCAAACTACGAATTCGTGTCCTAAAGGAAAACTGCCAATTCGTGTATCGAAGGAAAGCTACAAATTCGTGTATTGAAGCAAATTGCGAATTCATGTAAGACAGGAAATTGCAAATTCAGATACAACTATAAACTGCCAATTCAGAGAGAGCTATAATCTAAAAATTCGAAGACACAACACAAGAAATTGCAAATTCGGAGAGAGCTATAAACTACAGATTCGTGCAATACACGGACGAAACTCAAAATCTTTAAATCATAAAAAGACACCTTTTTGATTGTTTTTTTTCCAAAATTTCTTGTACAACTAGTATTACTAAACCTATAGGTACCTTAAAAATGACAACTTTTTGGTTTTTAAGCCGAAATTTTCAAAATCAAGATTTATACTTTATAAGGTTTTTGAAAACAAAAGATGAACAAAAATGAGTTTTTCTTTGATCCAAAGCAAATACACCTATATCCAAATATACTAGATCAAATTTACCTAGGTAAATGATCTTTTAGTGTACTAAGAAGCTTCGAATACAAGAGAAATAAAATGCGTATGGTTTAAAAAAACGAACCAAAAAGAGAAAAAACAAACACAAGAACTAAGCAAATCACTCCATGGCTCTTGATACCAATTGAAGAATATATATGTAATCTTTGATTTATGCAAGAACAAGAGATAGAGTGGGTTGGATTAGTTTAGAGAGAGAAAGTAAACATGAAAGATGGAATGTATTATGTGTGTAGAAAATGAATTACAAAGAGAACCAACTAACCAACCCCCTCTCCAAGGCATAGAGAGGGGTATTTATATGCTAAATATGGCCGGCCATGGGCCTTTATGAGGCTTTCCATGGGCCTTGGACCATATTAGCTTATATATCATTAACATGACTTACTTACGGGCTTAGACTATTTAGTATTGGAAGTGACCGAGATTTTTCTTATTCCTAACATTAACGAAATCCATAATTATCTTCTCCCATTTCCATTCACGGATTTTTGGTTGTTGGAGTTAACCTAACTGATTTTGGTGTTCAGTCTTCACCTTGGCACATTTCAGGTACTTACTGACATAGGTGGCAATATCAGCCTTCATGTTCGGCCACCAATAAAGCTTCTTCAAATCCTGATACATCTTATCAGAACCAGGGTGAATCGAATACTTTGACTTATGCGACTTGTGCATAATCAGATTCCGCAATCCACCAAACAACGACAACCATATTTGCTTATCAAATTATCTGATCCCATCGGAGCGAATTTTAAATATTGGCTTTAACAATCTTCCCAGGTTCTCAGTCTTCACATTCTCTTTCTTCATTGCTTCCTTTGAGCCTGGAGTATCCTCTCAGATAATTCAGGGTAAGCTGACATAACCAAAGCTCTAACCCTTAGTGGTCTTTCCTTTTCCTTTCTGCTCAGAGCATCAGCCACTACATTGGCTTTACCGGGATGATAGCAGATCTCACAATCATAGTCTCTCAAGAGTTCAATCCATCGACGCTGCCTCATATTGAGCTCTTTTTGGTCCAAAATGTATTGCAGACTTTTATGGTATGTGTACACAACACACTTTGTCCCGTACAGATAATGTCTCCAAAGTCGAAGAGCAAAAACCATAGCACCCAACTCTAAATTGTGGGTTGTATAGTTTTCTTTATGTTTATTTAATTTTCATGAGGCATATGCGATCACCTTCTCCCTTTGCATTAATACTGCTCTAAAACCTTTGATTGACGCGTCACAGTATACAACAAAATCTTCCGTCCTTTCAGGCAACGCTAAAATAGGCGTACTGCACAGTTTATGCTTTAACATCCGGAATTCCTCTTCTTGATGAGGGGGAAAGTCAGTAAGATGTCGGAGAAGCAAAATAAACGAGATTACAAACGTAGATTGCTCGCAGCTAAGTATGAATTGAGACAAAAGCTTTATCAATTTGTAAAGATACTGATCGATATAGTGATATATCGTCTTGGTAGCATCAAACCAATAGAACAAGGGTTAGCTCTGCAGCTGGTCTACAAGCAAGGTAAGTAGGTCCATGCGACCGGACCCGGATGTACCCTTTAGCCGTGAGGGGAACCAGGTAAACAAAGTCGCGATCAGAATGAATGGTAGTTCTTCACCCTATTCGTACTTCTTGTTTTTCTGCGTTAGCTTGGTAAGCGGTTTTGAAATCAAAGAAAATTCCTTGATGAATCTTCGATAGTACCCAGCTAAACCCAAAAATTGTCTTACTTCGGTTGGTGTTGTAGGCGCGGCCTAATTTTTAATGGCTTCAATATTTGAGGGATCAACGTGAACGCCTTTGCTATCGATCACGTGGCTAAGAAATTATAAAGAATCCAACCAGAAGTCGTACTTCGAGAACTTGGCGTATAATTGTTCTTTCTTTAGTAACCCCAAAATAATCTTCAAATGTTCTTCATGCTCCTCCTTGCTCTTGGAGTATATGAGTATGTCATCGATAAATACAATCACAAATTTGTTGAGGTACGGCTTGCACACTTGATTCATCAAATCCATGAATACCGCAACATTGGTTAATCCAAACGGCATCACTTGCAATTCATAATGACCATACCGAGTCTGAAATACAGTGATTGGAATATCATCTTCTCTAATACAGAGTTGGTGATATCCCGATCGCAGATTAATTTTCGAGTACACACACGAGCCTTAAAGTTGATCAAATAGATCATCAATCCTTGGGAGTGGATATCGGTTCTTGACCGTCAACGTGTTCAGCTTACAGTAATTGATGCACATACGAAAAGACCCATCCTTCTTCTTAACAAACAACAATGGAGCTCCCCAAGGCGGTGAGCTCAGGCGAATGAATCCTTTCTCTGACAGCTCCTTTAATTGATCAGACAACTCCTTTATCTCCGACGATGTCAAACGGTAAGGCACGCGTACGACAGGTGCGGCTCCTAAAACAAGTTCTATTTTAAATTTGACTTGTCGAGGTGGTGGAAGTCCTGGTAGATCATCAGGAAACACCTCGAGAAAATCACATATCACATGCACATCTTGCAATCGTTTCTCAGATGGTTCTTTCTCCGTCACATGAGCTAAAAACAACTGGCTAACTTTTTCCACATACTTCCTCGCCTTGATACAAGATATCACTTTCAATCTAGACACGCCTTCATTACCCTTAACTACCAACACATCATTCTTAACCGGTATGTGCACCTCTTTCTTACCACAAACAATTACAGCATCACGCTCGACTAACCAATCCATTCTGATAACAATATCGAACGTACCAAGTTCTATGGGAATAAGGTCGATTTCAAACAAGTGATTAATTAAATTCAGGGTGCAACCTCTTAAAACTATATTTGTACTAACTATCTTTCCATCAGCCAACTCAACCTCATAACTAGTATTTAGTCTCACTGGTTTAATATCAATTAAATGACTAAAACTAGTATTAACAAAACTCTTGTCAGAACCAGAATCAAACAATACACGGGCATAACGGTTGTTAAGCAAAAACATACCCGTAACAACGTTTAGCCCTTGGCCCTGCTCGACATTTTTGATTGCATATGCTCGCCCGGTAGCATTTCCACCTCGCTGGTTGTTTCAATTCGGGCACTGGCTTCGATTATGATTTCTATCCCCACACTCATAACAAGCTCTAATTGGTTGAGTGTTCGCACCAGTAGCCACGGTCCTTTTTATAAAGTCATTCGTCCTATGACCCGTCTTTCCACACCGATTGCACTTTGGTGGGCATTGTCCAAAGTGACATAATCCACAACGGTTACAGTTTAGAGCTGGTCCTCCCTGATCAACACCGTCATTTTGGGCAGCCGTCATATCCCTTGAACCGCCTTATCCTCTGTTATGATATTGATTGTGATGGTTGTTGTCATGATAGCTACCCCGATTGTTGTTACGGTAATTGTTGTTGCGATTGTTATTGCTACCGCCACCTTGGTTGTTGTTGCTTTCCCATTTTGTTTTATTGCTCTTAGTAACTCTTTCAGGCTTATCTTGAATTTTCTGCTCCATTAATGTATGAGCAATACGAACAGCATCATTTAGTACTACGGGCTTTGAGGAAGTCATTTCCCCTTGATATTCTCAGGCAAACCCTTAATGTAGAGCTCGACTTTCTTCTTTTCACTAGGGACTGCTTCAGGACATAATAGTGCCAACTCATTGAACCGCTGAGTGTCAGTAGCGATATTAGTATCTCTCAACTTTAAGCTCCTCAACTCATTTTCCAATCTCTGAATTTCTTTACTAAGACAGAATTCTTCCAACATCATCTTTTTCATGTCATCCTATGATTTCCCGTTAGCAACAGCGAGTCCTAGTGTAGCGAATTGGGTATTCCACCATGTCAAGGCTTGGCCTTGAAGGGTGGCAGTGGCAAATTTCACCTTACTCCTTTCAGCACACTCACTAATCCCAAATAAACTTTTAGTTTTCTCAAACCAATGACATAATTCAACAACACCTTCACTACCATGATATTGGGTAGGACCACACTTCATGAAACCAACAAATGTACATTCTCAAACGGGTGGTACCCCACCTTGGCCACCAATACCACCTGATCCGCCAACAACATTAGGATTGTTTCTAGTAGCACGATCGATAGCTAATGCCTCAGCCACCTTGTCAGTAACCAACTTCTGAATCGTAGCAGCCGACATTCCCTTGGGAGGAATGATTCTATCAAACACAAAGAAAATCAGTGAGTATTCATACAATGGTATAACTACAACATGTATAAATAACTTGATCACAACATGAATTAGTAATCAAATCATACAAGGAGTCACAACACATTAAGTAAAGGTCAAAAGTAGTCATTAGTCATTCGTCATAAGATTCAGTACATGGTTGTATTGTTCACAAAATATGACACATGTCATTACAATCATGGATACTAATTCTACTAACTGACAGACCGGTTTAGTAATTACAACGACAAAATAAAGAAACTATAAATGATACTAAGCTACTGCGGGTCACGTGGGGATCCACGTGGCTCGGAGGGCTGTGAGTCTGTAGGTGCAGTGGTGTCATCACCAACATCATATCTGGAGGCAATAGTAGCATCCCTAACCATGGCATAAGGGTCATCTGAACATGGTGCAAAAGCAGGGTGAATAGGAGGCTCCTCCTGAAATCGCAAACCCTTGGGTATTCTCTCCTTAACCTAAGCCTCCCAACGGCTTAAACGCTCAGCTTGGCGACTCTGCTCCTTAAACTCATTAAATTGCTTACTCAGGCCCTCTACAAACTTCATCATTTTAGAGTATTCAGAGCTATTCTTTCTTATCGCCGCATCTAAGGCTGTAATGTGGTACTCACAGCGGTTCATACGAATATCATCCTTTTTGAACTTCTTTGCCATTCTGATCTCAGTCTTGTACCTGTCGAACATCTGTCTATCCAATCTCGTCACTCCTATATAAACACTCTCCAGATTACACCCTATCGGACCAGGTGCATGAACCCAGCCGTTACCTGCAAAAAGAGCCCCAGTAGATGAGCTTTCTCCAACATGTAAGTTACTGCCGAATTGAATAACAGGAGGTACCGACTCATCATTAGCATCAAAAATAGGAACTACAGGTGGTGCAAACTTAGACTCCTCATCAGATATAGGAGGTGGTCGGTTAAGAGGATCGACCTCCTCATATGGATTAATGACCTCCTCATCATCCTCATCATCATTTTCATCATTATCCTCATCATTCTCATCCATTTCCATCTCCTCTTCATCATCATCACCTACTCTATCTTCCTCTAACTCATCATCATCATCTTCAATCAACCACCTATTCATATTTCCTTTAGGTTGAGGTAGTGGGTGTAGTGCAAATCCATCCATATTGTTTGGTTTAGGAACAAGTTGCTCAATTGGTTCTTCTTCCGGGTCTTCTTTTGGGTCCTTTTCTTCATCTTCTTCCATGTCATCATCACCAACATACCCCTCGAGTTGAGCGGGTACGTGATGGAGAATAATAGGAGCGGGTTTCAGGTGAACCAACTCATCTTCAAGCAAATCTGCAACGTGGTTGGGAGGAGGTAAATCCGCCATGATAATCTGAAATTATGCAAAATAAATATATATAAGGTCGCCATATACATAAGATTTATGCAATATACGAATGAATGCAAATGCATTAAAATGAGTATAATGATTTAATTATGATTTATTTAAACGTGTAAATAAATGCAAAAGCTTTAATATAAAGCTTAATAATCCATATATATCTCGATATGTATCATAGTATTTATTTAATAAATACTTAACAATAATGCACTCGAGGCGTGCATAAATACTAGAATAGGGGTTTCAAGTATGACTTGAACGGAAACTACGGGAACCATTGCGCGCGAAAATAAGAAAATAAAGTTATAGTTTAGGTTTTTGAAAAATAACCTAGTTCTCTATAAAACCTGGCTCTGATGCCAATCTTTAACACTCCCAATTTAACATGCAGCGGAACCAACTAATTGGGTGTTAATTCATAGCATAAAACCATAAGAATATAAAGAACGACTCAAAAAGATCGTCACCAAAATAACATCAGTTTTGAAAGATAATAACGTAAAAGTTTTTGAAGAATGGAACACAAAACATATTTCATAAACTTTAGCGCAACGTTCCACCCGTCCATTACAAGCCATCATCCTTGATTACCTGAGATAAAACATGCTAAAAAGTCAATGAAAAACGTTGAGTGAATTCATAGAGTTTATATGAATAAGAATTAGAACACAAGCATTATTAATTAACATCGAATAACTTGTTGTACACCAAGCTACTAGGAAACATTGCATTGATCTCGTGACACCGATCCCATCGACTAATAAAGATCATTTAAGATCTATTCAATAATAATAATATTTCCCCTAGGTTAGGTATCTTTGCCTCATACCTACTAACATCTCGATACAATATGTCCGAACATTGGGTGTTCCCAATCTATTAATTGTAACAATGGCTACCCATTATAGGTTGTTGACGGTTGACGAAATTAGGGTCTTATGGAAAATGCTACTCAAGCAATCAAAATATATATTCGGGTCCAGC
>BQNB010209537.1:0-10330 GCA_026074375.1 Tanacetum coccineum
TATATATATATATATACGTATATATATATATACGTATATATATATATACGTATATATATCTATACGTATATATATATATATATATACGTATATATATATATATACGTATATATATCTATACGTATATATATCTATACGTATATATATCTATACGTATATATATATATCTATACGTATATATATCTATACGTATATATATATATATACGTATATATATCTAATATAGGGTGGGGTTATAATAAAAAGAATGTTATAATAAAATAGGTAAGATGAGATCCTAGCCCTTGGATCAAATTAACCTAAATTCCAAAAAAATCAAAAAAAGCATAGAAAAAATTGTAAAAACATCAAACTTCAGGGTCATTTATGAAACTTTGATAAAAATACATTCGCGCTCAACTTCCACCAAATTACTCACACACAGTTTCCGATCAAAAACACGCACACACACAGTTCTCGATCAAAAAACATGCACACACACAGTTTCTGATCAAAAAACATGCTCACAGACAGTTTCCGATTAAAAACATGCACACACGCACAGTTTCCGATCAAAAAGCACGCACACACAGTTTCCGATCAGATTATGGTTAGAACGTTTCAAGGACATTCACCGACTTATCCATCTGGTAACTATATCTACGGCATCATTAGGTTAATTTTTGTTTATAGATTACAACTTTAGGTTTCTTTTTATATAAATCATTTTTATGTTTAATTTGTAGGAAATAAAAAAAATTAAAGAAACCAAATCGACAAGTAAGTTTTCAATACTTTGTTGATTATTTTTTTTATGTGCTAGAATGTCAACTGTAATGTCTTAGGGTTAATGGAGAGGTCTGCCTGATTATGCTTGTGATGTGTTAGGAGTTAACTATCAAGCCCTGTGATGTAAATAGTAATTAAATGTAAATAGGTATGAGGTAGCCTTAATTATGATTGGCGATTGTGAGAAAATGAGCGAGTATGCCTGCTTATGCTTGTGATATGCTAGGATTTGAAATGTGGTGCCCTAGGATGTAAATAGGCATAAGGTAGCCATAATTGTGTTGGGCGATTATGAGAAAATGAGCGAGTGTGCTTGAAAATACTTGTGATGTGCTAGGATTTGAACTGTGATGCCCTAGGATGTAAATAGGCATGAGATAAACTTAATTGTGTTTGGCGATTGTGATAAAATGAGTGAGTGTGCTTGAAAATGCTTATGATGTGCTAGGATTTGAACTGTGATGTCCTAGGATGTAAATAGGTATGAGGTAGCCTTAATTATGTTTGGTGTTTGGAGAAAATGAGTGATTGTGCCTGATTATGCTTGTGATGTGCTACGATTTGAACTTTGATGCCCTAGGATGTAAATAGGCTTGAGGTAGCCTTAATTGTGTTTGTCATTAGTGAGAAAATGAGTGATTGTGCCTGATTATGCTTGTGATGTGCTAGGATTTGAACTGTGGTGTCCTAGGATGTAAATAGGCATGAGGTAGCCTTAATTGTGTTTTACGTTTGTGAGAAAATGAGCGAGTGTGCCTGATTATTCTTGTGATGTGCTAGTATTTGAACTGTGATGTCCCAAGATGTAAATAGGCATGAGGTATCCTTAATTATGTTTGGCGATTGGGGGGAAATAAGTGAGTGTGCTTGAAAAAGCTTGTAATGTGATAGAATTTGAACTGTCATGCCCTAGGATGCAAATAGGCATGAGGTAGCCTTAATTGTGTTTGGCGTTTGTGAGAAAATGAGTGATTGTAGCTGATTATGCTTATGATGTGCTAGGATTTGAATTGTGATGTCCTAGGATGTAAATAGGCATAAGGTAGCCTTATTTGTGTTTGTCGTTTGTGAAAAAATGAGCGAGTGTGCTTGAAAATGCCTGTAATGTGATAGGATTTGAACTGTGATACCCTAGGATGTAAATAGGCATGAGGTAGGTTTAACTGACTTTCGGTTTGTGCAGAAATTGTGATTGTGCTTGAATATGCCTTTAATGTGTAAGGAGTTGAACTGTGATGTTTGATGATGTAAAATAGGCATGAGTTAGGCTCAATTATGCTTGCAGTTTGTCCAAAAATGAATGATGTGGTTCATTATGCTCGTGATGTACTAGAATTTGAACTCTGATGCATTTAGATATATGATGATGTAATTATGTATGACTTAGGGGTAGTTGTGATTTCTGATTTTGTAAAAGTATTTAGTGTGCTTGATTATTACTGTGATGTGCTAGAATTTGTTTTAATCTCTTCCTTTAAAAAATGTTTCAAGTAATAAAGAAGTACAAGACAACAACGAGATAAAGAAAACACCAACAAAAAAAGTTGCTGAAAAAAATGTTGCTAAATAACCAATTCAAGTGGAAAAAACAATGAGTAAGTATTTAATTTAATTTTAATTTTAATTGAAATGATATGAAGTCTGGCCGAAGATGTTAATTTGTGGCTGATTATGATTTTGATTTGTTAGAAAATTATACGAAATGCAATACGATATTAGAAATAAATAACTGCATTAAACTTAAAGCCTGTTATGCTTGTGATGTACTAGAATATGAACTGTGATGCATTAGGTTATATTTTTTTTAGGTGATAGTGAATCAGATGATATTATTCAAAGAAAGGAATTGAATAAAAAAGCAACAAAAAAGGCTACTGTTAAAAAAAATCAAGCAGACAAGAAAAACAAGCGAAAATCAACTGAAAGTGAAAGTGATTCTGACTTTGCAGTTGGAACATTTGATAATTATAATGAAGTAGAACGTAGGAAAAAGGGAAAAAGGCCTGTGGTAGAAAGGGATTATGATTTTGAAGATGCAGTGTGCGCTAAAAAGAAGAGAAAAGGAAATAAACCATAAGATAATATGATGGTTGCGTATAAACCAGAAGCAGAAGCGAAAGTTGTAGAAGTGAAATCGAAAACAAATGATAAGAAAGCCATAAATTCAAGAATGTCACCAAGAAATTTGAAAAGGGTTCTCGATTCACTAACTACTTCACAACAGAAGCGTCTAAAGCAAATGGGATTTGGAGAGTTCGCAGGAAATTTTGATTTTGATTATGTGCCAGGTATGAGTTAGTAGTTAAACTATAATTATGCTTGATTTTGCTTGTGATGTGCTAGGATTTGAAAAGTAATGTCCTAGGATTTGAATTGTGATGTCCTAGGATGTAAATAGGCATAAGCTAGCCTTATTTGTGTTTGTCGTTTGTAAAAAAAATGAGCGAGTGTGCTTGAAAATGCCTGTAATGTGATAGGATTTGAACTATGATACCCTAGGATGTAAATAGGCACGAGGTAGGTTTAACTGACTTTCGGTTTGTGCAGAAATTGTGATTGTGCTTGGATATGACTTTAATGTGTAAGGAGTTGAACTGTGATGTTTGATGATGTAAAATAGGCATGAGTTAGGCTCAATTATGATTGTAGTTTGTCCAAAAATGAATGATGTGGTTCATTATGCTCATGATGTACTAGAATTTGAACTCTGATGCATTTAGATATATGATGATGTAATTATGTATGACTTAGGGGTAGTTGTGATTTCTGATTTTTTAAAAGTATTTAGTGTGCTTGATTATTACTGTGATGTGCTAGAATTTGTTTTAATCTCTTCCTTTAAAAAATGTTTCAAGTAATAAAGAAGTACAAGACAACAACGAGATAAAGAAAACACCAACAAAAAAGCTGCTAAAAAACCAATTTAAGTGGAAAAAACAATGAGTAAGTATTTAATTTAATTTTAATTTTAATTGAAATGATATGAAGTCTGGCCGAAGATGTTAATTTGTGGCTGATTATGATTTTGATTTGTTAGAAAATTATACGAAATGCAATACGATATTAGAAATAAATAACTGCATTAAACTTAAAGCCTGTTATGCTTGTGATGTACTAGAATATGAACTGTGATGCATTAGGTTATAAATTTTTTTCAGGTGATACTGAATCAGATGATATTATTCAAAGAAAGGAATTGAATAAAAAAGCAACAAAAAAGGCTACCGTTAAAAAAAATCAAGCAGACAAGAAAAACAAGCAAAAATCAACTAAAAGTGAAAGTGATTCTGACTTTGCAGTTGGAACATTTGATAATTATAATGAAGTAGAACGTAGGAAAAAGGGAAAAAGGCCTGTGGTAGAAAGGGATTATGATTTTCAAGATGCAGTGTGCGCTAAAAAGAAGAGAAAAGGAAATAAACTAAATAAATGATGGAGGCGTATAAACCCGAAAAGCAGAAGCGAAAGTATGTAGAAGTGAAATCGAACACAAATGATAAGAAAGCCATCTAAATAAATTCAAGAATGTCCCACCCAGAAATTTTGGAAAAGGGTTCTCGGATTCAACTAACTACTTCCATCAACAGAAGCGTCCTAAAAAAAGCAAATGGGGATTTGGAAGATTCGCAGGAAATTTTTGATTTATTATGCCAGGTAAGAGCATAGTTAAACGATAATTATGCTTGATTTTTGCCTTGTGATGTCTAGGAGTTTTTAAAAAGTACTTGGTCCTAGATTTGAAGTAAGGAGCCTTAGGCATGCATGAAGAAGTAAATAGATCAGAGTTTTAACGGTTAAATATGTTGAATGTTTTTTGAAAATGTGTCAAGTTAGTATAAATTTATTCTTGTGAATGTGGCTAGGATTAATTGTGATACCTTAGAATGCTGAAGATTAGCATTAGGATTTGATTATCCTGGGTAGTTATGCTTGCCTCGTTTTTTGAGAAAAGAATCATTGTGCTTCATTATACTTATTATGATGTGCTAGGATATTGAACATTGTTGCTCTAACGATAACATTAATAATTAAGAACGGATTAGATATGGGTAATTGTGGCTGCTCGTTTTTTTGCGAAAATGGGTGATGTGTGCTTCATTAAAGATTGGATGTCTAGGATTTGACCTGTGATAAATCTAAAATGCAAGAAGGAAAATAAAAAGAGCATGGAGTTAGTAGAAATTTTTTATTATTTAAGTGCCAAGGTATTATGGGAATGTGGGTTGTATAAAGAAATTTTATCCAAAAACATGCACGACTTGTAATGGGAAGATGGAAGTAAAATGAAAAAGATAACAAGAGAATTGATACATGATATGCTTGGAATACCGATGAGTGTAGCATAGTTAAACCACTCAAAGAAAAGAACCTATCAGATCCAGTCACAGCTAAATGGAGAGGGATGGGTGCCAGAAATAATTAATCGTGAGAAGATTCCATATTCACAATTGAAGACATTTTTAAGTATTTTGTCAGAGGCAGATTGAGGTTGTTTGATATTGGGTTTCTTTCACTAAATCTTTTCTATATTAGTCCAAGGAAACAAAGACGGTACAAAAAATGAAAGAGTACTCATACCATATCTTGAAAATGATAGATAAAATCCAACAAATGGATTGTTGTTGCCAATGTTTTAGAGAATCTTTGGTGAAAGAGTGTACTGTTATTTAGATCTTCTGACAAATTCATTGGACCATTGCTTTTATTTAGCACTTTGCAGTAAGTTCACTATATTTACGTGAATGTAATTAAATATATAACAATGTAATGAAGTAGGATTTAAACAGTAATGTACTAGAATATAAACTGTCAAAATGTAATGTAGTAGATATAAAAGTGTAGTGTAGTAGGATATAAAACACTAAATGTAGTAAATATAAAACCCGTCATGTACTATATCTTATACTGATATCAAATTATTTGTTGCAGCTTATATATGTCAATTCATCTGTGTCTAAAAACGTAAAGGTTGAAAAGACAGTTCGAGCATTCAAGGCATGGAATTCAAACCTGTTGCTGAAAAGATAACAAGAGGAACTTGATTTGAAAGGGTTTGGACTTCTACCTATTGTAAAAGGTTTGGAATTCATTAAAACAAAGAATGTTAACAAAAAGAAGAAATTGAAGAGTATAGCAGAAGACGAAGATGAAAAACCTAAAAAAGTTGAACAAAAAGAAGATTTCCACTATAAAACTTTTAAGGTACTAATCTTTTTATGGTAATATGGTAGTAAAATAAACTGAAATGCATTAAACAATTAAGTGAAATGCAATAGGATGTAAGTTTGTTTTCATTGGCATGACTTTAGGTTATATGTGAATTATTATGTCTTTAAGTTTTTAAAAAGTTAACTGAAAAGTGATGTGAATTATTATTAGATGTGAATTATTATGATGTGCTAAAAAGTTAACTGAAATGCAGTACATTTCTTATGATTTAAGTTTTTAAAATATTTGGTTTATTTTTTAAGAGTTATTATGTTTGTCTCATTTTGACTATGATGTGGTAGAAAAAGGCATGTAATGCAGTAAATGGAAATGCAGTAGAAAATAAACTGATATTCCGTAGAATGTAAGTTGGTTTAAATTGACATGAAATTAGCTTAAATTCTTGGGTTTTTTTTATGAAAGTCATTGTGTTTTTCTGATTTTGATTTTGATGTGGTTGGATCATGTAATGCAGTAAAAAGAAAATGCAGTAGAAAATAAAAGAACTGAAATGCACATGATTACATCCTATTGTATAGCATAAAAATGATGATGTGTGCATGATAATGTTAATGATGTGCTATTAAAAGAACTGAAATGCACTAGGATATAAGAACTGAAATGTGCATGATTATGTTTGTGATGAGCTAAAAAGTTAACTGAATTGCACTAGATTAGTTATGTTGTAAGTCTTTTTAAACCTTAGGGTTTTTTATGAAATTGTTTTTGTTTATCTGATTTTTGACTGTTATGTGGTAGAAAAAGTTTTGTAATGCATTAAATCTTTGTTTATATTTAGAAAATGAAAAAGATTTTAAAAGATAATATGCTAAAAGGGAGAAACTTAATGGAGGATACTGATAACAAGTTGGACACAGCTTTGGCAATAAACTCTGATGACGAGGAGTTAAAAAATATTATTGAGAAGAGAAATGAGTTATTTGTTACTCTTTATAAAGATAACGAGGAGTTAAGAAATATTATTGAGAAGAAAATGAGCTTTTTGTTACTCTTTATAAAGATAAGAATTTGGAAAAAGATGATGATGATGAAGAAACAAATGAGGATGATGATGATGATGATGATGATAAACCTTGGTGTTTTTTAAACAAATTGTTTTTGTTTTGTCTGTTTTTGACTGTGATGTGGTTAAAAAAGGTTTTGTAATGGCACTAATCCTTGTTTATATTTAGTAAATGAAAAAGATTTTAAAAGATAATATGCTAAAAGGGAGAAACTTAATGGAGGATACTGATAACAAGTTGGACACAGCTTTGGCAATAAACTCTGATGACGAGGAGTTAAAAAATATTATTGAGAAGAGAAATGAGTTATTTGTTACTCTTTATAAAGATAATAAGGCATTAAGAAATGTTATTGAGAAGAGAAATGAGGAATTTGTTACTCTTTATAAATATGAGATTGAAAAAGTTGAAGAAGATAATGAGGATAAAGATAGGGATTTGGAAAAAGATGATGATGATGAAGAAAAAGATAGGGATGATGATGATGATGATGATGATGCTCCAGATGGGGATAATGATGATAAAGATGATGATGATAAGGATGAAAACAATGATAACAATGACGATGATGATGAAACAGATGGGGATAATGATGATGTAACAGATGTGAATAATGATGATAATGATGAAGATGATGACGATGAAAACGATGATAATGATGAAAATGATGAAAACATAAGGAATGAAAAAGAAAAGAAAGGTGGAAGTGAGAATGTGAAAGATGATAATGTGGAAGAAAGTATAACTAATATGGAACAAAAAGATGAGAATATGGAAGAAGAAAAGGAAAAGAAGGTACCAGATGATACGATTTGGGATAAAACTAAAGCTATCGTCCCATTTGAAGATGCAGAATATAATGATAATGTATCTGGTGTAACCCATGTAATTGATGAAGCTAATCTAGCTGGTGCATCAAATGCAGTGGACAGTCAAGAGACTTTGAACTGTTTTTTTAGGAATGAATTGGAAAATTTTGAACCATTGACGCAGTTACAAGAAACTGCAAAGAAATATTCAAACAAAAGAAGAAAGCAACCAGTTTTTGATGACGTTTCCGTATTGAATACTCAGCTGGAATCTGAAAAGATACGTGATCCATGCTTGGTTGTTCATCAGATGATTGAGGATATGACAAAACTTCCTTTGATCTCTGGTGCTTTAAAAGAAGCTACTCACGATGTACCACCTGTTGATGCACGTCCATCTTCCAACAAACTAAAGTTTGAGGTAAAACGAGATAGTGATGGAATAGTTCATGCAAAGAAAATTGACGATGTATCATGTGCTGCAAAAAAAGGAAGTGGTAATGCGGTGGAAGTAGCTGATCAAAAAGTTATTAATGCTGCCAAAGACAAAATAGTTCAAGTCACAAAAAGGAAGTGCCTAAAAAGATAAACGTTCAAGTTGCGGTAAAAACAAGTGCTAAAGCTGTGGAAGTGCCTCCTGATAAAGTTGTTGGTGCGGTGAAAAAGAAAGTGGCTGCAATGACACAATTTAAACAGCCAAGACCTGCAACTAAAATCATTAAAGATGATTATCAAACGCCTAAAAGAGGAAGAAAGAGAGTAGCTCAAGTTTTAGAAGAGGATGTTGTTCTAAGTGGAAAGCGTATGGTAAATCCCTTATTTGCTTTAGTGTCGCCATATTTTGAGAGGAAAACCATGTATACCAAACCATTTTCTGTAGCAGAGAAGAAAATTGTTGAATACATATGGACTTACAATAGTCCAGAAGGGTAAGTTATTTACGGTATTAAAATTTATATTGTAGTGCATTACTACTAATTTCTTACTGCATTGCTACTAATTTCCTAGTGCATTATTATTTAGTTGTTTCTGCATTAAAAAAATGTGCAGGGATATAATTTTCACTGGAAAAGGCTTACAAATAGAATGTATCTAGTTCTTTAGCCTTTATCCTGAAATTCAACTCTCCAGCAATATAATTAACCTATGGAGTACTATACTAAATGATGAAGAAAAATACAGAAGGAAGCAGTACTATTCTGTTTAATAATGTTTCAGGTGATAATGAAGTAGACAACACGAATAGAAACAAGGACTTACCGAAAAAAACAAGAAAGAAGGTTGCTACAAAAAATGTTGTAGAACAAACTGTTGAAATGGAAAAATCAATAAGTAAGTATGTAATTTAATTTTATTTTTGATTGAAATGATATGAAGTCTGGCTGAACATGATAATTTATGGCTGATTATGATTTTTTTTTAAAAATTAAATGAAATGCAATACGATATTACAAATAAATAACTACATTAGAGTTCAAGCCTGTTATGCTTGTTATGTACTAGAATATGAACTGTAATGCATTAGGTTATAATTTTATTTCAATAATGTTTTCAGGTGATACTGATACTGAATCAGATGATATTATTCAAAGAAAGGAATTAAAGAAAAAAGCAACAAAAAAGGCTCATGTTAAAAAAGATTGATAAAAAAGAAAGCAAACAAGAAAAACAAGCAAAAATCAACCGAAAGCGAAAGTGATTTTGACTTTGCAGTTGGAACATTCGATAAATATAATGAAGTAGAATGTATGAAAAAGGGAAAAGGGGCTACAGTAGAAAAGGATTCTGATTCTGAAGATGCAGTGTGCGCTAAAAAGAAAAGAAAAGGAAATAAAACAGAAGATAATATGATGGTTGCATATAAACCAGAAGCAGAAGCGAAAGTTGTAGATGTGAAATCAAAAACAACTTATAGGAAAGCCATAATTTCATAGATGTCACCCAGAAATTTGAAAAGGGTTCTCGATTCACTAACTATTTCACAACAGAAGCGTCTAAAACAAATGGGATTTGGAGAGTTCGGAGGATAGATGTCACCCAGAAATTTGAAAAGGGTTCTCGATTCACTAACTATTTCACACCAGAAGTGTCTAAAACAACTGGGATTTGGAGAGTTCGCAGGAAATTTTGATTTTTTTATGTACAAGGTATGAGTTAGTAGTTGAACTGTGTTTATGCTTGATTATGCTTGTGATGTGCTAGGATTTTGAAACGTAATGTCATATAATGAATGATTATGAAAATATGAACGAGTTTGGGTAATTGTGTATTTCTTTTGTTAGAAATGAGTGAGTTTGCCTGAATATGCTTATAATGTGCTAGGATTAGAACTGTGATGCCTTAGGATGCATGAAGTAGTAAATAGTCATGAGTTAGGGTTAAATGTCTTTGGTGTTTTTCGAAAATGAGCAAGTTTGCCTGATTATTCTTGTGATGTGCTAGGATTAACTATGATGCCCTAGAATGCATGAAGTAGTAAATAGGGATTAGATCTGGGTAATTATGCTTGCTGTTTTTGAG
>BQNB010209539.1:0-10330 GCA_026074375.1 Tanacetum coccineum
AACCACGAGAAACCAAACGAGCCTTGTTCTTTAGAATTCCTCCTAATTCATCAAGTTTCACCTTGTAGATCCATTTTAATGTAATAGCCATCACTTTATCTAGACGAGGAACAAGTTCCCAGACTTCAAGACGTTCAAATTCCTTAAGCTCCTCTTGCATTGCTTCAATCCAACATGCTTGAGTTAATGCGTCTTTATAGTTCTTTGGTTCAAATGATGTGAGAAGGGCATCATAGTAACAAAATAAGGCTTGTTCATGGAGTTGGAATCTTGTGGAAACAGGTCTGTCGAGTTTACCGATGATGTTGTCTAAAGGGTAATCCTTGGTCCATTTGGTAACGTGTTCTGAGTTTGGAGCAGCAGTGTGCAGAATGGTGGGAATAACGTTCGAAGAAGAAGATGCTTTAGAATCATTTTCTAGAATTGGAATCGAAAAGAATGGATCATTATTCATGTGTGCAACATCTAAGTCATGATTCTCTTCTTCAATATCGTTAGAAATGGCAGGAGATTGAGTTTCGGGTGTTGTTTGTGAGTTACTAGGTGATGGTGCATCTTGGTCAATAATTGTTGAGGAAGGTGAATCGGTTGATACAGCGGGTTCTGGAGCTACTACTTTAGCAATTGGAGCAATGGCTTCAGGGAATGGGTGATCAACACTTGATGGAGGGTTGAGTAATTCATCAAACAGTGGTTGAAACAAAATATCCCAATCAGTTCTTGAAGGTGGTACAAATGATGTTAAAGGATGAGGGTTTGGCACGAGTCCTAAACTGATTATTGCAGGAGTCATTTCATGAAGTGCGGGTTCTAAACTGCTGTGTTCAAAAGCCATCGCTGTCAGCTCATCAAAATCTACATGAATTGCTTTGATGATTCGTCTGGTACGTCGGTTGTAAATTCAAAATGCTTTCTTTGTGGGTGCATGGGCAATGAAAATACCAATATCAGCTTTCGGTTATAACTTTCCCAAGTTCTCACTGTCATTTACTGGATAACAAAGTGCACCAAATACGTGGAAAAATGATAAGTTGGGAAGTTTGCCATGTAAAAGCTCATATGGTGTGTTGCCGTGATGAAGACGTATGATGGAACGATTTTAGGTGTAACATGCGCTAGCAACTGCTTCTGCCCATAAGAATAATAGAGCTTTTTCATAAATCAACATTTTTTTTGGGTAAAGAGGACTAATCAGCCTCGGTAAATTATTTTTCATAAATCAACATTGTGCGGGCAGCTTCAATTAGTGTACGATTACGTCTTTCAATGACACCATTTTACTGTAGAGAGCTAGCAACAGATGTTTCATAAGAGATGCCAACCTTCTCATAATATTCACGCAAAGTTTTATTAACAAATTTAGTTCCATTATCTGTTCTGATTCATTGGACAGGTACTTTAAGCCGCAATTGGATCATCTTGAGAAACTTGATTATGAAATCTGGAGCTTCATTTTTTGACCTTAAGCACTTTACCTATGTAAATCAAGAGTAATCATCGATGATGACGAGGATGTACTTCTTTCCATTAACACTCGCGACACGCATTGGTCCACAAAGATCCATGTGCAAGATATAGAGTTTTTATTGGTTGGTGTCTTCAGATTTAGGTTTGTGAGGTTTCTTCTTGCTTTTGCCCATTGCACATGCAGAACACAGATGGTCCTTTTCAAACTTTATCTTAGAGAGACATCAAACAAGACCGTGTCTAGCTAAATGGTTGATTGCACCAAAGTTCAGATGGGATAGACGTCGGTGCCATAGCCAGGACTTAGTCTTTGAGGCCTTTGATAATAGACATATAGGAGAGGACGCCATCATATCTCTAAGAGACAGAGTATACATATTGTTTCCTTGAGATCCAGTCAATAGATCAACACCGTCTAGATTACGAATGAAGCAGGTGTGTTGAAGAAAAGCAACTTCAAGGTTCGAATCACAGAATTGCCTAACGGAGAATAAGTTGTGTCCAAGTCCTTCTACATAGTAAACCCTTGAGATTGTAACATTCCCTATCTGATAATCACCATATCCTAATATCTTAGCCACGTAATCATTTGAATTTTATAGTCCCCAAAAATTTATTGATGAAATTGGTAAGCTAAGAGCGATCTCCGATCATATGCTTAGAGCAACCAGAGTCCGAATACCAGAGAACAATTTGGATGACCTGCATTCATCAAGAGAGGAAGATGATTAGTTTTGGATTTCCTAGGTTTCCTTGAGTAAACCAATGTTACTACAAGCTTAGGTGTATCAGTTTTTAGAGCAGTTGGTTTCCTAAGGGGCACTTCAGCAGTTGTGGTAATCCTAGTTAAAGGGCACGCATTTCCTACTATAGTGAAGGTCCGACGAGTAGGTCTCCAAGTCTATCCAATATTTATGAACACCTTTCCTATTGGTTTCTAAACTTTTCTCTTTAAATTTTACTTAATAGATTTAGATTTAACACGAGCATTCATATCATTGATAAAATCAAGAACACACAAATCATGATCATCATAAAGCGTGCAACCATTACACTTAACACATAAAAGTTCAGAATTCGCATTAAGCTTGGGATGCTGCACATTTGCAGTTCCGTTAGGTTCCACAACACAATTCTTATTTTTCAAACTAGATTTAACTATCCTAGAGTGGGCTTCTACTTTATTCTTCTAAGTACTACTTGGTGTTTGTTGAATCTTATCTTTCTTTTTATTTCCTGAAGGTTGTGATCCGCTAGCACTAGTAGACGGTTTACTCCTGTAGAAGACAACATAGGTTTGTTAGAAACTAGGTTTGAGGAAGAAGCTATTTTTGTGTTTGTGATTCCTGTGGATGTGACGAGCTCAGTGAATCTAACTTTTTTATCTTTGTTCTTTGGGGTCACAGCCACTAATTTGTCACTTGAATTGTTGATGCTAGGATAGGTTTGTCCAATTATTATAAGCAACTCCTGAATTCGTTTCGTATACTTACAAGTAGAGTGTAAGGGATTATTTAGAGGGTTTTGTGATTTTCCTTGTTCAACTACTTCCCTGAGAATCGCAACTTGTTCTTGAGTGTGCTTTAGGTAGTAAGAGTGAGCTGTCCCATTGTTCAACAATTTAGGGGCTATTGGTTCCACATCAATCTTAAGCATTTCTTAAGCAATTGTGTTTTTGATGACAACATTATCAGCTACATCTTTTCCTTTAAGTTTTCTTAATTCATTCTTGAGAGCTGTAATGACCAAATCTTTTTCCTGAAGACTTACATTCAAATCAGAGATTTCCATAGACTTTTGATTGACTTGATTAACTAAAGCATCACATTGTTCTTTTGATCGAATACGTGTTGGTTAGATCGAGTCATAAAGTTGCTTATAGGTCTATTTCAAATGTTCATTCTCAACAATAAGTTTTGACACCCTATGTTCCAATTTAATATTTATCGTTTCAATCTCTTCTATGTACTTCTTAACCTTATCTTCATTCATATTTCCACTTATAGATTTAATTCTCCCTTTTAACTTTCTTATGACCGTGTCTTTCTCTTGCGATTGAGCTTTCAATTCATCTAATTCAAAATATTGATCAAAATTTGGAGCACTTTGATTTGAAACAGAATTGTCCCTTTGAAAAATTTCCTGATTAAGATGAGTGTCAACTTCTAAAGAGATGCAATGTTTTTCAAGAGTGGTATAACTTCTGAACAGTTTATCGTAAGTCTATTTTTAATGAAATGCTTTTTGTTAAGAAGCTCAGTCTCAAGTTTGAGACACTTTTCAAATTCATGCACATTTACAGAAGCATTATCCACAGAAGAATTCACAACTATGTTCATTATATCTTTGTTAATGACATGTTCCAAGAGTCGTTCATTTTCATTTAAAACTTGATTCATTTTAACTTCAAACATTTTGGACTCTAAACGATGTTGTTCCATAGCCTGTTCCATTTGATGAAAGACATTTTGGACTTCATAAAGTTCATCAGTTAAATATTGATCGAATGTATTGAATAATTCCTTTAGTGCTTTTACAAATGGAATTATTTCATCCCTAAAACAAGCTTTTATATGTTCAAACCCCCACGAGCCTACAATGATGGCTGTGGAAGTGGTTCTTTCTTTGACAACCACGTCAAAACCGGCAAGATGGTGTTTAAGTTTCTTTAAACTCGTATTTACTATGCTGACTTTAGGAAGTTCTTTAGGAACCTCAACTTTGGTGGGTCTACATGAAGGATTAGGATCTAAAGAATTCATAGAATTCTGAGACCAAAAGGCTTGTTCAGCAGATAATTCAGTTTGTGGAACAAATCTTTTTTCAAAATCTTGAGAAAGTTGGTTGAGAACAACATAATCAACTAGTGTGGTAATAACTTTTTTTTCTAAAACCATTGGATCCTGTTGTTTAAAAGCATTTTTGAACGACTCTCTTCAGCAAGCATTAGGGTCTCTTTGGAGTCAGGAATCACAATAGCACTAGTGTTCTTAATGACATTACCGTCATAAAGCTTTGGTTCCAACTGCTGAGCTTTCTTCAGATAGAAAGGATTTTGAAAACCTAGAGCTTGTTTAGTGGTATGATCATAGAAAAACTATGGTTTTGTCAACATATGAACAGTTTGTGCTGATTGATCTCTTTTATAAACAATATTATCTAGCTGTTTGATCTTCTTTTCTAAAGCAATTTCTCTATCAATGTTTCTAGATTCTTCTTTCTTAAAATCATTTTTGAGAAGAGTAACTGTTTGCATTAAAGATTCCTTTTCTTTTAAATGTTCAGAAAGAGTTTGTTTAAGACGATCAATCTCGACAGACTGTTCACATGAATCTGAAACGTTATCTTTACTTTTTAAATCAACATTTTGTCCTTCTTTCAAAACTTTAACTTGTTCTTTATATCTTTCAAGCTCAGCAGTTAAAGTATCATTGACACTTTTATTGTCCAGATTAATCTTGGTGCAATTAGTTACTTGGGTTTTCAGTTGTTCAATCACAGATAATATCAGTGCATCTTGTTGTGCAGATGAGTTAGAATTCTAAACAGCTGCCTGTTGTGATTCTGTCACATACTGAGAATAAGGAAATGATATTGCTATCACTGGTTATTTTAGTCTCTGAATGGTTCACAACATTCGACTGTTCAGAAGACGGTATCACCTGCACACTTTGATTAATCATATTGTTATCCACATTATCAGGGTTGTGTACCTAAGCGAGAGCATCTGAACCATAATGAGATAAATTCGCCATGAGAGCAACTTTGGCAGTGTTGAGTTCATCACAATCAGAGTCATATGCATCCAAATCATCGGCTTGATAAGCATCATTGTGAGTAATGACATTCTGTGTGGCTTGACCTTCTGCAGTTCCTGGATCTGCCAAAAATGCTAGTTCCCCCTCATGTAGAATTTGACCATTTGCTTGAGCTTGTACCAGCAAAACTTTATCCTTAAACTATGAATTATCCCGTTTCCTTTTAGGTTTAGTGCACTGTTTGGACATGTGTCCTTCCCCTTTGCAGTTGTAACAAATAACAGTCCTTTGTTTCCTAGTAGAATTGCTTCCACTTGCTCCTAGAGTGTAGGTCCTAGTGGTACCCGTAGCAAAAGAAATTTGTCTCCCCTATACTAGTTGTAAAGTCACTCTTCCATCATTAATAGTAGCTTGTTGCCTAGAGTTTGACGAATTCCTTAGCTGGTTATTGGTAGTAGGATAGCGAGATGTGACGACAGTAGATAAGAATGACATCATATGGTTGATGGCATCAATGGACCGTCACCTTGCTTGAACACTGGAACAGTTAGACCTGAGTCTAGTTGGGGAAATTCAGGTTGTTATTTAACTGTAGGAGCATATTCCATTTAAGGAATGGATGATGGTGGAGAATAAATGTTATGGTGAACTGATGATTGATAATCATTGGATGGATAAGTGATTAAAAGAGGTGTTTATGATTGATTGTTTGAGTATTTTTGAGACTAATAAGGTGATCCATACTGTGGAGACTGATATAGTTAAACTTGTGGTTGAAATTAAGAGTTTTGGTATGAGTTATGATGAGTTTGATAAGGAGACTGGGTTATCTAATGGGTTGTAACCAAAGCAAGCGGATCTGAGTTGCGTTCATGCATTAAACAAACTTCATTTGCATGAAATTCGTGTTGTCCCAAGTAAGCATGAAGCTGATCAATATTAGTTGTGTGCAAGTCCCGAACCAGTTTGACATCGGTCATAAATTTGCTCCACTCGGGAGGAAGGGTATTCAAAAACTTGATGTTCACTTGAAATTGTTCCAGTTTCACATTGTAGATGTTCATGTCATTGAGTAGCAGTGAAAATCTCAAGTAGAAATCACGTAGTGTTCCCCCTTTTTATAAGCAAACTTATCGAATTCATCATATAGTTTACACTTTCTTTCCCGTTTCGTCAATAAAGTTCCTTGCATGAGAAGTTGAATTCTTTCCCAAAGTTCTTTGGCGATTCGATGATTGCTAACAAGTGCATAGACCTCTGGTTGTAATCCTTGGAGAATGATATTTGTTGCCTTGACATCACAATCAGCTTGAATTGCATCCGTAGCAGATAACTTAGAGTATTTTCTTGGTCTAGTCACTCCATTCTCCTCAATCGTAGGCCAGATGAGTGGACCATTTTCAACAGATTCAAGGATCATTCGTCCGTGTTGTCTATTCGTCATGTCATAGCTACATTCTACTTTTCCCAAGAATCGTACAATCTTTTTCCACATAGTGTAGACGGGATTGTCAGCACCCAAAAGAATTGATTTGTCAGCAAGAGTCGTCATTGAGAAAGTTTGTATGTTAAAAGATTACTTATTTGATCGAACAGTGATTGAAAGTAATTGTGTTGTTGTGAGTTTTCTTTTGTGTATTTTATGTCTTGAAACTATACGGGTTTCATTCTTGACAAAACGGGAAAAACAAGTTAATTTACACGTATTTTACAAGTCGAGAAAGAACCGTGTTAATTTTTGTTTTAGCAACTTTGGTCCAAGTGTAATTCGAAATTCGGTTGTCAAAGGAAAAACTACGAATTTGGTTGCCAAGGAAAACTGCTAATTCGGTTGCCAAAGGAAAACTGCTAATTAGGTTGACAAAGGAAAACTGCTAATTTGGTTGCCAAAGGAAAACTGCTAATTCGGTTGACAAAGGAAAACTGCTAATTCGGTTGACAAAGGAAAACTGCTAATTCGGTTGACAAAGGAAAACTGCTAATTCGGTTGACAAAGGAAAACTGCTAATTCGGTTGCCAAAGGAAAACTGCTAATTCGGTTGACAAAGGAAAACTGCTAATTCGGTTACCAAAGAAACTGCCAATTCGGTTACTGCTAATTCGGTCACCAAAGAAACTGCCAATTCGGTTACTGCTAATTCGGTCACCAAAGAAACTGCTAATTCGGTTACCAAAGAAACTGCCAATTCGGTTACAACTGTGACGAAACTCAAATTTTCAAAAACACAAAAAGACACATTTTTGATTGTTTTTTCCCAAATTTTCTTGTACAACTAGTATTACTAAGCCTATAGGTACCTTAAAAATGCAAACTTTATGGTTTTTAAGCCAAAAATTTTGAAATCAAGATTTGTACTTTTTAAAGCTTTTCGAATACAAAAGATGAACAAAAATGATGTTTTTCTTGAATCTAAGCTTGTACACCTATATCTTAAAGATACTAGATCAGATTTACCAAGGTAAATGATCTTTTAGTGTACACAAAAGATTTGAACACAAAAAAAACAAGAAAAAATTCGTACGGTTTAAAAGAAAATAACGAACCAAAACAAAACAAACACAAAAACTAAACAAATCACTCCATGGCTCTTGATACCAATTGAAGAACAATCAAATAACATACATGAAGAGAGAAAGAGAGGTGGTTTTAGAGAGACAGTGGTTGGATGAACATTTTAGAGAGAGAAAGAAACATGAAAGGAAACTTGTATTATGTGTGTGAAATAATGAACAACCAACACCCTCTCCAAGGCATGGAGATGGTATTTATACTACCATTATGGCCGGCTAAGGAGATCTTGTGGGCTTTCCATGGGCCTTTTGGCCCAATTAGATTACTATCATTACATTGGACTAACTACGGGCTTTGACTAACTATTATTGGTAGTGACCGATACTTTTCGTGTTTCTAACAATTTCTTTGACTTGAGGATTGTGTATGTAGCACCGCTATCTGCTATACATAGGTCTCCAACCTTTTGTTGATGTTGTACTCCATTGAAATTCATTTTACTTCAAACAAAAATTTAGAGCATACGTATTAGAAAAATAACTAGAAGTTCATATTATTTAAAAGTTATTTTACATGATAATGAAATCCTAGTTATTGAATGAAAAACACACTTGCAAGAAAAGGAAATACATGCGAAAAGGAAATACATGAAAGCAAAAGACATAATTATGATAATTCAGCATAGTTCATCTCAGATTTCCAGATCACTGAAAAAATCTTGAGTGTTCAATTCAGTGTCACCACTCAAGAAGTCTGAGGTATCCAATTGTTTCTGAAATCAACTTGGTCCACAAGATTTGCCTCGCTCTCTCTCTCTTTCTCTTTGAGAGATGCTTGATACATCTCACAGAGGTGAGGGGCTGTTCGACAAGACTTTGCCCAGTGGTTTGAGCTACCACATCTAAAGCAAGAACCATCATTGTTCTGCGATGGGCCAGTATTTTTGGCCTTATTGTTTCGTGGAGAATTTTTGTTGGTTCTTTGACCACTACCACGGGTGAATCCGCGACCATGAGTATAAACTCGACCGTTTTTCCCGTTCTGATGAAAAGAACGATTATGGCCATGAGAATTGTTTTTGCCAAATTGAACACGGCCTTTTCCATGACTTTGGCCTTGACCGCGCATAAAGCTTTTGGGATCATTTTTAGTAGCATTCACTTCAGGATATGCTAATGATCCAGTAGGACGAGACTGATGATTTTTCATCAAAAGCTCATTATTCTGTTCAGCAACAAGAAGATAAGCATTTAGCTCAGAATATCTTGTGAATTTCTGAAGTCGGTATTGTTGCTGCAAAGTCATGTTTGATGCATGAAATGTGGAGTAAGTTTTCTCCAGCATATCTGCATCGGTGACACTTTGTCCATAGAATTTAAGCTGTGAACAAATTCTGAACAAAGCAAAGCTGTATTCATTGACTTTTTTAAAGTCTTGGAATCGTAAAGATCTCCATTATTCTCGAACAGCTGAAAGTAAAACTTCCCTTTGATTATCAAAGCGATCCTTAAGATCTTTCCAAAGGATACTTGGATCTTCAGTGGTAATGGTATATCAATTGTAGTTTGTCAATCAATATGTTTACGAAGAAAATGTTTGCCTTGCTTTATCTTGTGGTGGATGTCTGTATTTTTCAACAATAGTTTGTGCAATTCCCATAGATTCAAGATTCATTTTAACATCAAGAACCCATGGCATACAGTTTTTTCCAGTGACATTAAGAGCGCCAAATTCAAGCTTTGATAAGTTTGACATTTCTGAAAATATCAAAATTTAGACAAGCAACATATTATTAAAATCCATTAATATCGATGCATAGTGCAATACAGAGTAATGGAAGGATAACAAATATATACAAGCCCAAACAAAAATACAGTTCTCCAGGTGGGAGATTAACTAGAGGGCAAATAAGCATAATGACTACGATGATGATAATAACTAAAGACGGGCTAACCATCCTTGGAAACTTCTTTGAACAAAAAAAACTTGATTTAAGATTGAGAATGATTTATTTTTGTGAAAACTTTATGGATTGGCAATTCTGAATTTAAAGCGAAAAATATAGACGTTGCAAAGCTGTTTGTTTCTGTTTACAACCGTTAAAGAGCTATTGTATATATATATTTTATAAAAGTTTTTATAAATAAATCGAAATAAGAAATAAACCTGGTTAACACATTATGATAAATACAAAATGTAAAGATTAGTAAATATGAGAATAAAAATTAGTGTACATAAATAAATAACAGTTAAGACATAAATAAAAATTAGTTGCCGCATAAGTAAATGTTAATTGCGTAAAGTAAATGTTAATTGCGTAAAGTAAATGTTAGTTGCAATAAAGTAAATGTTAGTAACATAAATAAAAGTTAGTTGCAACAAAGTAAATGTTAATTGCATAAATAAAAGGTTAGTGATAACAATAATAAAAAGTTAGCGTAATAATAAGATACAAATTAATATTCCCAAGATTGTCATATGTTCATTGTAGAATCTCATATGTGTCTATATAGTTGATTAAGATAATTGTGATTATCAATTCTTTACTTTTTTTTATAAAGCGTAGCAACTTTTATTAGAATAAATGTTAAGA
>BQNB010209542.1:0-10330 GCA_026074375.1 Tanacetum coccineum
TTTAGTCTTTTAGATTTTTAGTTTAAGAAAAATCTAAAAAATAAGTAGTTAAGTAAATTCTGTTATTTTATAAGCTGTTTAACAACTTATTTAGGGCTTTTCATAAAAAGTTACTTTTATTAAAAATGCTTATTTTCAGCTTATTAATAACTTTGCTTTTATAAGTTTTTGAAAAAAAAGGAGAAACTGGAAATCGGGGTGAGCAAGACTCGAACCCCGACCTCAACACTTTCAACCCTTTTATAACACACACACCACACTCACTACCACTGCGCCCTTGGGTCTTTTTCGTTATACTCTTACAACATTTAACTTTTATACATGTTTTAGCCTTATAAGCTTAATAAGCTGTTTCAGCTTATTTCATGGCTTATTCGATAAGCTGTGACCTAAAGCTTATTTTTTCCTAGGTTCTAATTAGTATAAGCTATTTTCTGTATTTTTTTCTAGAATTTTTATAATTAGTTTAGTATTTTAAACATTTATTTTCATTAAAAACATTAAAAAATCATAAAAAATAGAAAAATAATCAAAAAAATATAAATCTTTTTTAGAAAATTTTATTTTATCATAAAGTTTATAGGAAAATTAGTTTTGCTTTCGTAGGGTCTAATTTGCAAAATTTTGTTTTTTAAAGAACGGGATTCATTTTCAAAAAAATATAAATCTTTTTTAGAAAATTTTATTTTAAAGCTCATTTCAAATCCGTTTTTGTTCTAGTTTTCTTTAAACTTACTTTTTAGTCAATTAGATTCCATTTAAAAAGAAAATTTTATTTTAGGTTTAAGTTTTAAAAATTTAGGTTTTTTGTCCATCGTTTAGGGTTTTCGTTTTGCGTTTTTAGTTAAAGTTTGATTTCCCGTTATTAGTTTTCATGCTTAATTGTTATCTTTTGATTATTTTAAATTGTAGAGGTAGATAATCAAAGCAATCTTTGTTTCCAATTCAAATCATTGTCCGAACAACAAACGTGGTTTCAATTTCACAAATCGTTGGGGAATTACGACCCGGGAATAATATTTCCCGGTTAATATACGTATTATATTATATATATTTTTTTGAAGATTTTCCTTTTTACCTCTGTCTGCAAGGGTAATTTGGTAATTTTCCATCATATATTATATATTTTATTATTACGTGTGTTGGTTTACTACGAATCAATCACCTAAGCATAAATAGAACTATAAATCGCCCAAGCCAACATACGTATAAATCTCGCAAGCTTATCAGGTGTATAAACCGCCTAAGCACTCACACGTATAAATCGCCTACGTATAATGTATAAATCGCCTGACTTTAAAACGTATAAATCGCCTAATTTTAAAACGTATAAATCGCCTAGACAGTTAAACGTATAAATCGCCTAGACCAATTCCAAACCCACTTTTTTCAAAATACTTAAAGACACACTTTTTAACGTTTTTACTTGATTTTTCTTGTACAATTTACTATCCTAAGTCTATTAGAACCTTAAAAACATAAACTTTATAGTTTTTAACAAAAAAAATTTGAAATCAAGATTTTTGGTACAAAACTAGTTTCGAACCAAAATAGACTCAAAAGATCGATTTTTTTTATGTTTTTCTAGGTTTTTCTTGTACAACTAGCTTATACTAAGATAGAAGAAGTATAAAAATGGAAGCTTTATAGTTTTTGAACACACAAAAAGTGAAAACTTTATGTAGAGTTCGAGTACCAAACAGACAAAAAACAAACAAGGAAAACACACACAAAACCTAACTAAATCACCCCATGGCTCTTGATACCAATTGTAGAAACCATATATCATCTAACTACTTAACAATCAATGAATAAATAGAGAGATAAAGGGATGGAAGGAAGGTTTCTAGTGAGATAAAGAAAGAGAGAAATATTCGATTACTTTGTGTGTGAGAAATGAAACCAACCAACACCCTCTCCAAGCCATGGAGAGGGTATTTATACAATGCATATGTTGTGGCTCCATAGTGGGCTTGATGGGCTTTCTATGGGCTTTGGCCCTTTTATCTTACTAAGGATCCAAAAACTATCTAAGACCTACGAGCTACGTATTTTAGGAGTGACCGAGTCTTTTCTCGATTCATAACAATAACCTCTTGTTAAGAAGGTGTCGGGTATAAATCAAGTCCCAGTCCTCAAACATTATAAAAATGCTGTATATCTTAATGGCAAAGGATACTCAAGAATACAAACCATAAACGTGACTCACTTATTGACAAACATCCATGTCATGAAGTCTCGTATGGGTCATCCATTATTCATCTCCATGAATAACCTATGAACTCTAGCAACAATAAGTAAATCATTTGTATTATACAAACAAACACCAGTAACATTCATATAAGTCTTAATTCTCCTTGTGCCCCAATCAGTGTGATCGACTATGGATATTTTGAACTAATTCGTTCAAGGGTCTAACATGCAAATATAGAACAACAATTAATGTAAAGGAATAAACAAACATTATATTAAATTGAAAAAGTTCCAATATCCAAAATACATAAATAAACAATGACTACTCTAAACCAATATAACGAAGACCTATTCCATTAGCATGAAACTTATGCTTATCATACAATAATGCTTTTGTCAAAGGATCAACAATATTGTCATCGATATGAACTTTAATAACCTCTACATTTTGAATACCAATTGCCTCATGAATATAATGATGTCTACGCAGAATATGTCTACTTCCTCTTTGTGTAATGCATTAACTCGCAAGTAGAATAGTACTTGAGTTGTCACAATATACTTTCACAGGGTTCTTAATACTTGATACAACTCCAAGTCCCTCTATGAATGTATTTATCTAATAAGGTGTTTTAGCAACCTCTAAGACATCAATATATTTGGCTTGTGTAGCTGAAATTGCTACGATATCATACTTTGAGCTCCTCCAGCTACCGCTCTGCCATTTCTTAATGAACATGTAGCTTGACTGAGACTTGGTGTCGTTACGATCAGTTTGGAAACTAGCATCAATGTAATCTTTTACACTAAGGTTAACCTCCATAAACAAAAAACATATCCTTATGTCTTCTTAAATACCTTATAATTGTTTTAATAACAGTCTAATGTTCCTCTCCAGGATCAGATTTAAATCTGCTAGTCATGTTCAATGCATAAGACACATCAGGTCTCATGTAGGTCATCGCATACATGATAGATCCTATAGTAGAAGCATACAGAACTTTTCCCATCCTTCTCCTTTCCTTACAAGTAGTAGGACATTGAGAATCGCTAAAATACTTCTTAACAATCACAAGAACCCATCCTCTCTTAGAGTTTTCTATCTTGAATCTCTTGAGGATTTTATCAATGTATGTGATTTGACATTATCCTGGAATTCATTTTGATCTATCTATATAGATCTTAATTCCTAAAATGTAAGTAGATTATCCTAAATCCTTCATGGAAAAGCATCTCTGAAGCCAGACCTTTTATAACCTTCAAGCATAGGAATGATGTCCCATTATAAGTATTCATCCCACATTTTTTCCCACCCAAGGATTAAGAAAAGGGTTAATATACAAATAAGTTACTAAAGTTTGTGTAACTGTTCGATTATGTTACTAAAGTTTAAAATGTTACATATAGGTTACTCAAGTATACATGGTTATTGTATGAGTTACTGAACCTATAAAAATATTTGTAAACATCACTGAACTTGTAAAAATGCGATATTTATGTTACTTAACTTATCCAAAAATATGCGTTCAGGTTACCCAATTAACACTGAAAATATTGAAGTGTGTGCTTCCTATAAGTTTAGTAACATGTTTGTAACGTTTTAAACTTTAGGAACGTAATAGAACATTTACGCAAACTTTAGTAACATTTGTGTATAATAACCCTTAAGAAAACTACTTTCTTTCTATCAGTTATTATGTAGATACACGGTTCTTTAATATTTTGAATAAAACCAAATCTTTGATTTTTTTTTCATTGAACCTCTTATTTAAACTACGAGAAGCTTTCTTTAAACCATAAATGGATCTCTAAAGTTTGCATACTATTTAGAAAAACTTAGAACTTTGAAAAGCCTCGGGTTGCTCCATTTAAACATCTTTAAATAAGTGACCATTCAGAAAAGCAGTTTTCACATCCATTTGCCATATCTCATAATCATAGTATGCGGCTATGTCAAATAGTATCCTTATAGTCAGAGTGCTAACTACGGGCGAATAGGTTTCACTATAATCAACTCCTTGAGTTTGTGTATAACCTTTTGCTACTAGTCTAGCTTTAAATATGTTTACATTACCGTCCATGTTAGTCTTCTTTTTGAAGACCCACTTGCAGCAAATAACCTTGTTCTCTAGTGGAAGATCAACTAAGTCACAAACTTCATTATCTTTCATGGATTACATCTCTGTATTCATCGCTTCAAGCCAACCGTTAATAGCTTGATTTTAAGTATCAGGCTCATCATGATCTCTAAGATCATGACCTTCTGAATCATTCATAAAACCATAATATCTATTAAGCAGGTTAGAAGGCATGCTTGATCTGTGAAGAATAAGTGCAGTAGGTGCAACGACATTCTCTTGGTTCTTAGAAGGAGCTTCTTCAACAACGTTTGTAGGAACAACTTCTTACTTAACCACCTCTGATGTGTTTCAAAAGCTTTAAATTTATAATGACTGAAAATACCAATTTTATTATAGGGAAATACACGGGTAAAATTATAACCCACGTATGTAGTATAAGGTAACACCAGGTCGTCCACGAGGATTTAAGTAGTATTGAAATAATCAGAAGAAAAATAGACGTTAACAATTTTGTAAATAACTTTTTACCAGTGATAATAAAGATGACTACTCGGATAGTTGAAAATAAATCATAAGTATTGGAAATGATTAAGACCTTAAAAATGGAACCTTTAACTTATAAAAAAGATTTCTCGTCAAGAAAACATTTTCAACAAATTAACTTGATTAACTCAGACATAATAGTTACTAGACCAAAATGTCCACTCAAATAATCCATAGCTAAATATATCAACAGCTTATTTGTTTATTAATTATGAAGATTGGGATTTCCTCGACACAGACGTTTAAAGACCATCAGACAAATCTTTTAAAACCACATAATTATAACGGGTAAAGGTCTTTTGACATATACCAATATGAAAATTATAAAAATCTAAGATTGATAAGCAAAACCGACAAGATAAGATATAATAGGGTTGCAACATAAGCTTGAGATTAAAGAGATCATGATCATACCAAACACTTATTCATTAACATAACCACCAAGTAGTCATGAGAGATTTAGCCCCTCATGGCTAAAGAGTTCATAACATAACTTGATTCGATAACAAACTTCATTCTTTTACTAAACTAGTATGATGTTCTTCGTCGTTCTTGATGATTTGATCTTTATTCCTCAAAGGATATGGTTGTTATGCTTGAGAATGGTGAATAGTTTTTAAGACTCATAAAGCGGAATAATTGTGTATATTAGTTGAAGAATGGATGAAGGGGTGAATGAAAAGGATTGAGATTCATCCTCTATTTATAGAGTGAGTGAGGGTCGAAGTGCGACGTACAGAGTAAATTGTGCGGCGTGCTTGGTGATTAAATGCAAATGGGATTTAATGTTTATTGGAGAAGTGTGGCGCATAAAAGAATTTGTGCGGCGTACTTGGGGTATTAATGCAGTAGTATTTATAACTTCATTTACTCTTCAATGTCAGATGGGAAGTGCGGCGCACAAAATACTTTGTGCGGCGTACTTATGGAGTTAATGTTGAATTTGACTAAGTCTTTTAATTCCTTTGACTTGAGGATAAGTGCGGCGCACAATTGGTAAGTGCGGCGCACATTTGCACTTTTAGGCTTGATTCTTCATCTTTTCTTGTATGTTATGTTCCTTAGTGTATAAGTACATGATCTTTGTTGTATTCGACCTCGAGATATCTTCAAGTAAACCTGCAAGTAATTCAAGCTATTAAGTATCGAAAGTTCATGAGAAATGATAAAATATGTACAAATAACGCCACCGAAAACATGTATAATTTGGGCATTATCAAATCCATCCACACTTAGCTGTTGCTTGCCCTCAAGCGAGAAAATAAGATCATTTATCGTGACGTGGAGAAAATTTGGATTTTACAAGTGTTTGCATATTGTTTAACTCTTTAGTCATTGACATATTACTAAACACCTCACATAGGGAATGTGTTTGATTTTGAATTCACTTAGATAACTCAGATAAGGTTTATGTATTGTGAAGACACTCAATTTGCACAGACATAATCTAGGCAGCTATCATAGGCTTGTACTAGACACATAAACATGCCCGTTACGGCTTGAGCACCTAGACAAAAATCTTAAAAAAGCAAAACGTGATAATGATGAGGGTGAATAGCAGATACTTGATTCCATGTGCTAGAACTTTGCCTTATACTTTGAACTTTTTTTTACCAAATACTATGATAACTAAGGCTGACATAAAACTTCTTCTTTAACAAGCACATTTTTCTTGCTCTTGGGATACATTGAAGATCTCAACATTAAAAGCGAGTGCTGCAGATACATGATTGCATAGGGATTTATTTCACCTCTTATCATATGATTTTGTCTATAAATTAACCTCACTGAGGTCTAGTAAATGATGATCAAGCACACGTTCTGGAGCTACTAAATTACCGGCTCACTCATATAATTATCAACCAATACCATTGTTCCAGAAATGGTAACAAAACCACATATACACATCCATAACGATGGAATATATACATATGATTGCTCATTCCTTAACTCAAACAAGCTAAAGGCATCAATTATCTTGGGTATCAAAGGTGGGTATCCGAATATTCTAAAGGCTTATAATTCTCATAATTTAATGGATTGGGTTGTGCTAGCTATAATGTCAATCCGGTTGGATTTGTCTTACTAAGAGCATTTTTTAATTTTGAAAGCATATATGTATTAAGATTTTTTTAGAAGTATCAGTTGGAAAATTTTGGCAGGCCAAACATGGAGGGATATGATTAATTTTTCTTATTTGGCTCCCCTCAACATTTAAGTTGAACATTTCCCTGAATGTGATAACTAATAATAGAGATAAAATAGGGAAAATTAAGGGAAAACGGTACTTCCCAGGGCATAGAGAAATGTATAGCTGTGAGAGAGCTATCCATGAGCATACTTCATAATTTTCCAATCTTTAAGCTATATTACCTGCATAAAAGTAAACACACAAAAACACAAAAAGAAAATATTTTTGGTGTTTTTTTATTTTATAAATAAATAAAGGATATGAGTGAAAGAATGGAGGATGGACACCTCCACACTTAAGTAAAGCACGGGTTGCCTCCCGAGAAGCGCTTAATTTTTAATAGAGTCGTTAGCTAGACTCAAACTTGGTGAGTCATTCTTTGGGAAAGAAGAGAGTGATTGCTTCCCTTTGGTCATTATAATCTTCTTCTTCATGATATAGTTTGAGTCGATAGCCATTGACAATGAATGTTTTTCCATCTTTTTCATATAGTTCAACATATCCGAACGGATATTGGTGTTTCACTACATATGGTGAAGAATACAAGTAATCTTTGATATGAGATGGGAAAGAACTTAGTGAGAGAAAGTGGAAGGAAGGATGTATTCTAGAGAGAGAAAGTAAGAAACATATATTTCATAAGTGAAATGAGAATACAAAACCAACCAACACCCTCTCCAAAGCATGGAAAGGGTATTTATACTTACAAACATAACCGGCCATGGGCCTTAATAGGCTTTCTATAGGCCTTTAGGCCATATTAGCTTATCATACTAGACATTGACTAACTACGGGCTTTGACTAGTTAATATTGGAAGTGACCGAGACTTTTCTTGATCCTAACAATCTCCCCCTAAGGGAGGTCACTCCAATTTACAAAAATTTAATCCTAGCATACTATGCTTTTATCTTTAGTCTTCAGCTCGTAAACTTCATGTCTTTTATCTTGTGAATATGTTGTAGTGTCTTTTGACTTTAGGCATGAGCTTGTTCCTTTGTCTTGACTTGTAAGTGAAATTGTGATCTTGAACACTTTGAGTTTATCAACCAAGCATAATCTCATTTCGCCATCTTGTGACTTTGCCATCTTGTGAACTTTTGACTTATGGATCGACATGCTCATACCTTTCTTGATTTGTTAACTTGAAAAGCTTTAATGTTGCATCTTTCTTGAAATTCTGTAACTTTAACACTTCGTCACTTAGAGAAAGACGTTCGGTATCAGAGTGACGGGAACTTCTTTAAAATTCTTTGACTTTAATACTTTGTCACTTCAAGAAAGACGTATAGTATCAGAGTAGCGGAAGTCTTGAAACATGTACTTAAGCTTTCATGATGTCTTTATGTTTTTCGGTCTGGTATGAGCATGTGTCTATGAATCTTGTGAGTCAGCGAGGGGACGAATATGGCTTTGTCATTCGCCTGTGTTTGGTTGGAGTAACCTTCAAATCCGTGAGGATCGACCTTTGATCAGGTAGATTCAATTTAAAAAGAATCTCCTTGACAGGATTTCCAGCTGAAGTATAGAATCTTTCTAACACATGTGTATTCATTTAATAAGAATCTCCTTGACAAGGATTTCCATCTAAAATATAGAATCGTTCTAACACATTTATATTAGATTCATCAAAAACTCAACATGTTCTCATATAATCAGAATGTCTCAAAGCAAGACAGCAACGATAAGAAGTGAACCAGCGAGTTACTATCTCACCGATTGAAGTAAAAAATTGATTTGAAAATCAATCGACGTGTCACTTGCTAAAAGGGTTTTGTGACACGTCAAGAGTGTTAATCATTTCAAAATTCATCATCAATCGTCAATTCATAACCTGGAACAAGTTTAATTCTTATAGAATCGCACCATCGTTTCTTTCCAGTTTGTTACTAGTTTGGATACCAAAAAGGAATCGCACAAGTCACCTACCATGAGCTTGTTTAATGTTGACTCAAGCAGGATTTCCATTTTCATTGTGAATGAAATCACTCAGATGTTTTGGTAAAATCATAAGGATAATGCGTAGGACTCTAGTATATATTCTTGATATCACATTGTGTGATTTAGCAAGCGTAATTTGACAAGTGTCTAATGAGATTTATGGATGATCTCATTTGGCTCTAAGACTCATAGTGCACTTGATTTAGTGATCGGAGGCTGAGCAATTACTCCACCTTTTCATATTAAACTAACTCGGAGTGAGAAAGTCGATAGAAATGCGTGTAATCTCTGTGAGAAATGAAACAAGAGTCTTTTGAGAGACCTTGAGTGGCTAGGGAGGGTTGTGCATAGCGTTACTGGGTCTATGACAGTCTTCAATGTCAGACAACAACTTAGTGTTTCCCGAAAGTTTAATGTATTGACTGACCCGGTTTCTGTCTAAGTGATGGAGGCTTCTTTCTTACAACCATTTTATCCTTACATTTCCATTTTCATTTCTCAACCGCCTTCAATGCATAGCGAGACTTCATAACAAACACCTTGTTGGGTTTGTTTCCATGTTTAGCATCCTCTCATTCGGGCATTTATCCCGATTCTCACTTTTTCCCTCCTTTTTGTATCATACCTAAGACTTCTACACTAACGATAGATATCCCTGGGTAATCCCCTTCCGTTCTGGGTTGAATCATGAGATTATTTGATACCTATACCTAACCACCTTATAACTCGCATTAATGTAAGTACAATGTCGGTCTTTTAGGTATACATCACTATCAAACCAAAATCATTGAAAAGTTTCAATCCAAAGTGTTGTTTGATATAAGTATAAAGATTTACACTTTAAGAGTTTTTTTCATTATCACTAAAAGCTCCCCCTTAACATGTGCATCGTAATCGTAGTACATGTTAAGTGTGGAGTGCATTGAGTCCATTTTATTTGATCACATTTCGTCCCCTTATCTAAAATGTTAACCCCTTGATATTTTGGATATCAATTGATTAACCGTTCGGGGACAAAATGTTATATGCTACCTATAAGGAACATTTTAATGCCCCCCCCCTCAATTTTTGAGGGTATATAAGACAGTATTGAGTACAATAATTTGAAAATTTTGAATTTACTAAGAAATTCTTGAAAATTTTGTACTTGAGCACTCCTTATTATCACCGCATAAGTCTACATATATACATATTCACATGTTTATTATATACGAAGATTTGACCTGAATGATGAGAACATCATATGATGAAATCATATGGTCCTTTGTAGCCGCCGTAGGTCTCCTTCGTACAATCTCCCATTAACAAACTTTTCCAAGCTCCTCATTAACCTTCTTTCTTTCAAGATGTTGTCAATCTGATCTTTCTCTGTCCAAGCACTCT
>BQNB010209547.1:0-10329 GCA_026074375.1 Tanacetum coccineum
GTTAGAAATATTCATGAACATAGTAACACGTACCCACTGAAGCCCAATGGCAGCATAAAGTCACGAATAAGGAACAGCTGTGATATGATCAAGCATCACTAAACTCTATGAGTAATATATCACCGTTGCAATCTGCTGTTGGAACACAATATCATCAGACCTTCGTCAATACCTGTTGTCACGAACACGTTCTGTTGTTGTTGTGGACTGCAACAACTGTTGCTTCAATATCATCACACTATCTGTTGCTTCCTTAACAAACCGGACATGTGAACCTTCTTGAAATAACAAGCAGCAGTACCTTGACGAACAAATGGCAGTACTTTGACAAACAAACAGTACTTTGAATATATACTCCATTTGCGAACCACGGTACCATTTACTCAAAAAGTATAACCTTTTCCATCATTGTAAGAACGTCTTCTGCTCTTTGCTTCCTTAAAGCCTTTTCTGCAGCCATCTTAGAAAAATCATATCTTTAATTTATGACTCAAATCAAAGATCGCTCCGGTCAGATCGTCCCTATACATGTATAGAACCTCCATATAAAATTTCGCGACGATCCAACGGTTAACGAATGATTTATCACCGTTTTACCACGGTTGCTCAAAAAGTGACGAACATAAAAACCTAAACGGATTTTTAGGTTTCTTCTTCATTCTTCAGCCATAAAACCTTGTAGATCCCTAGATCAAGAGCCTCTTGGCTCTGATACCACTTGATAAGATCGTTTTAAACTCATCTAGGATCGTTTTACCAATAACAATTGTAACAATTATGCACAGCGGAATTAAACAAACACAATTGTTATTGAACAAGGTTTTTCATTGAACGATTCCTATTTACCCCAACCTATAACATGGGGCTACACCAACTACTATGGTGTACTAACTAACTAACTAACTAATATACAAAGCACACACACTTTGTAATCAGACTCTCATTGGAGAAGTCTGTGTTTTCTATGGATGGATGGATTATAAAACTAATCACCCTACCTCTCTTTATATACTAGAGAGGCTAGGGTTTACATTGAATACCTAGCTTACAAGGAAAGCTAAATTAATATTACATCTTAAGTCCTTGTTGTTTCTTCATTGTTGCATATAAGGTTTTGTAATCATCAAATCAGAATTCCTAACAAAAAGCTTCAAATTTCACCTTAAAAAAGTCAGCAGCACCGTGAAAAAGTTAAAGGTTATTAGTATTATAGATTGTATTTACTAAATGGTTGATGGTGTTCATGGTGCGATAGTTGTGTAGTTAGATTATGTGGCTCAAAACTAGGGCTGAGCAAAACCGACCGAAACCGATTAGCCCGACCGAAACCGATTAGCCCGGACCGACCCAATACCGATACCGAGTGAATCGGGTTGGTTTTCGGTAGTGAAAATCTGTTATTATCGGTATCGGGTCGGGTCGGGACCAAAATCCGATTTATCCCGACAAATACCGAATTACCGATTATCAAAGATGTATACATCTTTTTTCCAGCCGATACACACACAAAACACAAAACACACACACACACCCCGACTCTAACACACACACCTCAACAATCAATCTCAACAATCTTTAATGGATCAACAAACACCTCAACAAAACAACCCATATGAATCAATCTCATCTTCAATTCCTACATTTGATTCCTTCTCATCTCAACAAAACATGACAATTGAAGTAAGTTTTTTAATTTTTGTTTTATAATGTTGCTGCTGCTATTATGAGTTTATGACATAAGAATACTATAAAATTGTTTATTCGCTTAGTGTGTTTTTAAACAAATGATGTGCTGTTGCTAAGTAGTTTAAGGGAAATGAACTATAAGTTTGTGGAAAATTGCAGGCTTAGACCTTATTGATTCTGGACTTAGATTGTTAGTATTGAGACTTTTGGGAAGTTGGGCTTATGAAATTTAAGTAATTAAGTTACACTCTTTTGTGACTTATTTGTAATAAATTGGCACTTTGGCAGATAATATATGCTATATATGGTTCAAACTAGCAAAAGGGTATTAGACAATTTTGGTGGTTGTCAAATGGCTATAGAATAGAATAAACTATTTAACTAAACTTCAAACTAAATATTACTATCATAATAACTAAACCTTAATAGTTTAAGTTTTAAACGCAATGATTTTTTAGATTTTATATAATCATGAATGTTAGAATTTTTTGTTGGTTATCATTTTTTTTTAAATCACACAATACAGTTATCCTTTTATCGATCTATAGAATATATGTGTGTTCTACACTTCTACTTAGGGCTGAGCAAAACCGACCGAAACCGATTAGCCCGACCGAAACCGATTAGCCCGGACCGACCCGATACCGATACCGAGTGAATCGGGTCGGTTTCGGTAGTGAAAATCTGTTATTATTTTTGGTCGTGGAATAATTCTGTTTTATGGTATAGGGTCGGGCTAGGGACTCTAAAATAGATTTATCCGAACTTTCGATTAAAGATACTCAAGCTGTCTAAAGCTTTCTTTCCCGGAGTACACCCACAAAACACAAAACCACGAGTTGTGTTTAACAACACACACATCCGACTCTAACACACAACATCTCAATATCAATTCACAATTTCAATGGATAACAAACACTAACGAAAGAAATATCACATATGAATCTTCTTCTTCATTCCCTACATTTGATTACCTTTCATATCACAATACAAGGACAATAATTGAGTAAGCTTTTTTTAATTTTTGTTATACTATGGAGTTTGAATAAATTTTTGGTTTAATGCTACATTGTTTGATAAATGATGTTGAGAAAAATCTAAGCTTAGTTCAGTCTTGAGATATTTTGGCGTTGGGCTTATGCAAATTAGTAATTAAAGTGCAATCTTTGTGACTATTTCTGATTGTCGATGAGACCTTATTGGAGACTCTTGAGATGAACGATATGAAACCGAAAGAAAGCACCAACAAGGAAACTGACACGACGAAATGTGTTGGAAATTACCGTAGTTCGATCAAAAATGTTTGACAATAAGCTTGAAGATGGGGTATTATTAAGATGGCATACTGCAAATGGTGTCCAGCCGGTTTTCAAAGCCGAACTCCAAAGGACTGGATAGCGAAACTTGAACAATCATTAACACTAAATGGGTAATTAACCGATGTTGAGAAACGTAGAAACAAATAAAAGCTAGATTTAAGAAATCGATTGTGAGACGGATGTCTGGTGGCACTAGTTAGTGGACTTTAGCAACATGAAAGTTGATGAACAAGTGATTAAAGTGTCGTTGATTAGGTTTAATTTTCCTTTGGGGGTCGAAGCTTCATTTTTTCAGTTTGTAGAAACCGGGTCATTAAGTTTCTGGGAATGCATACTAGAATTTATATGCTCCGCTTAATATTGTTTGGGTATGTTTCTAATTTTATATCTAGAAGATGTGGAAGAGCTATTTAGGTTTCTTTAGCAAAGATTATACCGGTCCATGTGACACACCGGTTCGTGAGACATTTCTAGTTAGTAAAGAATGAACTTAGGGTTTTAACGCATTTAAAGATGATGGTTGGGTGATTGCAAAAAGACATACTTCATTTTCGACAATTCCATAGTCATAGAGGGGTGGAAATTGTAGGGCACTTTTGGTAATGTATAACGTTGTGGTTAAAATTGTTATGACGTTCGGTTGATAAATTGATTCAAATGACAGCATCGAATACTTGTGGAGAATTTAAACAAGTATGCTAATGGTAAGCATTTTCACTTAAGATGTCATTTTTTTTTTGCTGCTGTCACAGCAGCTGCTGTTTTATTTTTTGCTACTGTCACAGCCATTTTGCTACTGTCCATACTCCATTAATTTAGTTGTATAGTTTTTTTTTAGTAAAAAAAACATAGAAAGCATTTATAGTTGTATAGTTGCTACTGTCATTAATTTAGTTGCTAGTTTGCTTTTGCTACTGTCATTTTTTTTGCTGCTGTCATTTATAGAATTATAGTTGGAGTTTATAGTTGTATAGTTGGAGTTTATAGTTGCTTCCGAGTATCATTTATAGTTGGAGTTTTTTTGTTTTAGATATCTTGTGCATCCAAGTATCCACCGTTGCTTCCGAATCGGCCTTTAGCGCGAGCGGTCGCGTTTTGGACCCGTATAGGAATTCTTTAGCGCCAAACATTGTAGAGGCTTTGGTGTGCACGCAAGATTGGATTCGTACTTCAAGTAGAAATATCACTATGGATACGTTGGAAGATTTGATGAAAGACGACGAGCTTGCTAAAGGTAAACTCGATAACTCATACATAGTTTTTTATTGTCATTATAGATTTGTAATTCGTTTGTTACTTTTTTATGTTTTTCTAGAAATTCAAGAGGGTTTAGACAAACAAAAAGGAGAACAAGGTCAAGGAAGAGAGAAGAATGTTCAAGCATGATTTAATTTGCTTTGTCGTAATATTTGTCGGATTTGCTAATGTAATGCATGAACTTGGAATTTGCTACTGTATTGAATTTGTAATTTGTGTTTGGATTTGTTATTTTGAATTTGTAATCTGTATTGAATATGTACAGCCCAATATGTGGTGTTTGGATTTGCTATTTTGGTGTGTGGTAGTTTGATGTGATGAATCGGGCCTAACAGCCGAATACCGAAACCGAGCCCGACTAGGCCCGACCAATACCGAAACCGACCGAGTTGTAATCGGTTCGGTTTCGGTCCTGAAATCCGACAATGTTCGGTTTCGGTTTGAATCGGTTCGGGTCGGGTCGGGTCGGTTTTGACCCGATACTCAGCCCTACTTCTACTATTGTTAGGCGCTTAGACCAAAATATTTTCGGTAAACATTATTATAATGTTTTGCACACTAGAATTTATATTGCTTACACTTTAGTATAGTGAGTTGAGATCCTCAAAAAACAAGGGCAAAAAAAAAAAACAAATGGGTTAATCCTAACCACTCATTTTTTCATCATCCACTGAATCATGTAACATTCTCTTTTAATTATATCGGACTTGATCTTAAATACATTAGAAATTTCTATTGGTAGCCTGGTGGTTTGGACTCCAAGCTCACACTTAGTGATGACGAATGGAGCAATATAGAGCCCTCAACAAAAAAAAAAAATATAACAACAACCCACATACAAACGGTGGGGTGGGCTGAGGGTGACGATCGCGACCACACCAAAAGCTAAAAAGCCTACAACCAAACCACAAACACAAAAAACCCGTCCCAACCCACGTATCCCCCAATCTACTCCCACGCCCCCCCCCCCTAAATTCAACATCCAATCAACACCAAACCCACCCAGCCGCCACTCACACCTCATAACCTCCTACATCCCTCACCCACACTTCCCCCCCTCCCCCGCTCCCCTCCCCACCCCCCCCACCACACCCAACACCAACCATACACCAAACACCCCCCCTCCACACGGATCACACAAACCCCAACCAACAAACACCTACACACCCACCACACCACCTCAACCACACCCCCAAACCCCCTCCGCCGCCCCCACACCCACACCCAATACACCCCCCTACCGCCACCCCCATACCACCCCCCACCCCCCTCTCCCTCACACCGTCACCCAACCCCCACCCCTCAAACCAAACCCACCCTACCAACCACCCCCCCAAACCCCTCACCAACCACTACAAAATCATCACACTCCACCCCAAAATCAACCAAACAGACACACCCACCATCAACCCCACAACACACAAAAACAAAGAAACCAATGTAAAAAAACCCCCCTCCCTCCTCCCAAGCCCACCCCCCACAGCACACCCAAACCCAAAGCCAGACTGGAAACCAACAAGATGCACCCCTAAAAAAAACACACACAAACACACCCACAAACCCCAACCCAACCCACCACCCCACGAAACACGGAATAAATGACAACCACGCCCCCACCAACCACCCCCACCTCAGGCCCCCCACCCCCCTCCAAACAACCAAAACACAAACCCACACACATACCCACCAGGACGCCCAATCCCCAACCACCCCCAAAGAACCAGAGCACGATGCTCTGCCAGCAAACGAACCCTAATGAAGTCAGCTGGCACCGTATGTATGTCCAGCTCAAGCAGGGTCAAATGGACACCAGATTCAGTCTAACCCAACTAATCTAGTGTTTATGAGATTTGATTGAGGATTTGATACAGTTAAGACATAATCAAGAATAAAGAAGAAGAACTTTGTCCCATGCTAGACCCCATCGCGTGTTATAGAAAATTGCTTAGAGTAATTAATACCTGGTACGATGCACTTAGATTAAAAGAAGAATTGACATAGGCGAAGAAAAAAGAAAAAAAAGAAAAAAAAAAAAAAAAGAAAAAAAAAAAAGAATGTTGTAATTATATGAGATAACATAAATGACTAAATGTAATTAAATTCTATGATCAGTTATAACCCCGGCGCATGTCCGCCAGCGGAGCGCGGGTTAAAAACCTTTTTCTATGTGATTTGCAAAAAGAATCAAACCTCACTTTGACATATTTTGAGATTAACAGTCATGTGCTACTTTCAACAATGGTAGCTTTTTAAGCCTTTATATATTATTGTTTGTCATAAACAAATCATTTTCGGATAGCAAAAAGTAAAATTTCGTCTTTGAACCCGTAAAAGGTTATGTTCTTTCGCTTTTTCGTTCGACACTTTTATAATAATTTAATTTATTTGTGTAAATTACATTTTGACTCACAATTTTTACTAAGATGGTCATTAACATGTAAAAAGATCTAAGCTTATCAATGTCCCCACTTTGTAATCTCATATCTTTAATCACTCATGGAAACAATTTGCTTGAAAAACAAAATACTTGATTAAATTACATGATGTTAAAAGAATTTGTTCATCATAAGTATTTGAAAAATAACTTAAAGTGCACTTCTTTAATATTGATAAATAGCATTATTTAATTACATAAATCCTATTCCCAATTTGGTCATAGTGAAAACAATTTTTTTGGGAAGAACACATTCAATGTGGTGTTGCTGTCATACGTTGGGCATATGAAAAAAAAAACACTTAGTTTTTTTATTTCATCTTTAATCACAAAACACCCAAAAACTTGTACCTCCTCCACCTAAATACAAACCAATTCCACAACATAAGCTAAAATCAGCCAAACTAATCCAAAGAAAAAAAAAACACCCTAAATGATCTTTTGTAACTTTCATAATCCTAATTGTTTCTTGACTTCAGATAAATTTGAGTAACTCGGAGTCGGTGGGACGTGTGGTGACGAGATTGTTGTGGGCGTTAATAACTTAGCGTTCTTGACCTTCGACACACTTGTAAGGACCGCTAGGGGTGTGATATTGCCAACCACGGTCACCTTCTTGGCCAAGAAGTCTATGTTGAAGGATGTTACACCTGAAAAAAAATTGATTAGAACTCTTGAACTAAACTTAAAAATACATGTTGTAAAATATATATCTATGTGAAAGTTAATAAAACACATTAAAGGGATGTTATGTGTAGTTTTTCTTTTGCATACCTTCCATTTTAGAGATATGCTTCCTCATTTTCTTTACACAACCTTTGCAGTGCAATGACACCCTTAACACAACCTCCTGCAACCAAATTCATTTATCAAATCAGTACATTTTAATTTGGAATTCTCTATGGTTATTAACTAAGTAGCAAAAATGTAGTATTGTTTTATAAAAAAAACCTAGCTTAATTAAACGTAAAAAGAACCGAAAAAAGTAAAGGTTTTGTTCAATAATTGATATAGTACGGGGGTGTTTGGATCAGCTTATTTTGCCCGCTCATGAGCTTAATTAAGCCAAAAAAAGGTAAGGTAATGAGTTTTTTAAAATTCAAATAAGCTCTTAAGCCGAAAAAATAAGCTAATCCAAACACCTATAAATTAATATAGAGGTTTCAACTTAGTTTTGATACAACTATAAATCTCCTTAAACTATTACTATCAAAATAAAATAAGCACATATAAGCCTGTAAAACAACATGTGAGATAGTTAAAAATTCCGTTCTAAAAAAAATAACCTGTTGTTGCGAAGATGTAGAGGATAAAGACGACGAAGAGCGTGGAGTGGTTAGTGCAGGAGAAGAAGCTGGTAAATGACGACCCTCATCTATCTTTTTATTGACAACATTAATAACCGGCAACACTGACTGCATGAGCACTTCATCTTTTCTTTTATTTGCATCATTAACGTTGATAACCGGCAATGCTGACTGGGTCACCTGATCATTTTTATTGATCTTAAAAAACCTATCACTAAAAGATTTCCTAGTTTTCTCAACAAGTGGCTGTTGTTGGGGAGCTGGCAAAACATGTTTTTTTATGAGTGGATCAAACTGATCCGACAATGATTTATCAGACAACAAAAACCTCGAAGACGTAGCGGGACTAATGAAGCCACTAGGCTTTGTGCAACCCCATCCTAGCAACACTCCTCCTCCTTGTTTCTTTACATCGTTTTTGTTATTATTTTTAACTAGTATTTGTTGATGATCATGTTTGTTTTCATTTTCATCTGCAAAAGATGTGCTATTCCTTTTTGGATCATTTATGTTGTTTTTCGAGGTTTTCGTTGTTTTCTTGTTTGGAGATGGTGGAGTGGGGGGGATTTTTGTGATTCTTTTTTGGTCTTGGATAATCGGGTTGTGGCGGTCGATTGCTCGACCGCCAGAACCGGATGATGATGAGGAGGGAGTGTTGGATTCCATGGTTGTTGTGGCTGCTTGAGAAGCACAGAATATGTCGATGGCTTTCATGTTATGTGTTTACTTTGAGTTGTGTGGTTTTACAACTAAAAAGTAGTTGATGCTTGCTTTTAAGCTAGCTAGTTATACCCTATAGAATCTGTTTAAAAAAACACGCACACACTAGTAGCACTATTAAATACTTATTAGTATTTTAGAGAATAATTTAAGCTTTTATTTTTAGTTTTGGTGAATTGTTTTACTCAAGCTAAGACCGGATGTAATAAGGAGACTAAGACCACATTATCAGCTTACAAAAAACCAGATCCCTCTACAAGATATAGATAAGGACCTTTAAAAAACCCACAAAACAAAGAAATATAAGTGCATATAAAAAAGACATAACTTACAAACAAGCACAACAAATAGAGTTTGATAAAAGAGTTAAATGTGCATATAAAATAGTATAAGTTGTGTTTTTCACACAAATTCATCGTTAATAGTTTGAGACGAACTCATTTATCACTCATTAACATTGAAAATCAACCAGACAACATAACTCAAATAATCCGACTTGGCCTCCTTTGTATATATTATGTCCCGTTAACATATATCTATCTTATATATTATTGACACAAATAGAGTTTGATATTTTATATTTTGAACAGTAAACATATGTTCTAAATGAAATTTATATCCATATCCATATCTAATATTATAAAAGTTGAGTTATATGTCATAAATGTTAGTATTAATGTTAAAAAAAATAGGGAGTTGATTTGCACAATCCTCTAATTGATTGGGACACTCAAAAGTGTTGTATGTTGACATTTATACCTTTGTAGTGGTGAACATGAGTAACTGCCACATTGATGCTTTGAGCGCATCCGGTCATAGTTGTTTTCTTTTTCATGTAACTTGAATCATATAAGGTCGAAAAGTTACATTACAAGTGTATCAATTGTCTCAATTATTACTATCCATATATTCACATATTAACTTTTTTGCTTGAAAATAAGCTCATTTTTTATTGCTGGTATTTTAAAAGAAAAAACAGCCATAAGTCATTTAATACCTCATTTAATTTTCTGTTCCACTCCCTAAAAGAAATCCATCTTCAATTTACACGTCCGAATACAGTGTTACGGATTACTTAATATAGTATGAAGATAAAAAGCTATTTGACACTACAGAATGAACTATCGTTTTCTTATGAAGTCTTTGACACTAGACAAGGAACTTTATATGTTAACAAAAAAAAATGATAATCGTATAGGGTGATACCTTGAAGGGCATTTCTAGTTTACATTAAAGCATGGACGTATCATAAATTTTTATGGGCTCGTGACATCACCACAAAAAAAAGTTCTTTAAACACACAAAATACATGTGTATCAGTAATACATGAACTAATTAAATTCGAGCTTCATACTCGTATTATGTTTTTTTTTAGAAAGGCAACAAATATTACGAAACCCCGAAGGGAAAACAAAGATACAAGACAATGCATCATTCCTCAATTAAACAAGATAATTAAAAGAGGAAATGACACAAAGAAAAACAAAACATACAACCAAGGCATCCTTATATATATTATAGAAATGCATGAAATTTTGTGGCTCTCATCAAACGATGACTCTGTGCAATAGCACCACTTGCCCTACCATAAAGATGACCATGCATA
>BQNB010209549.1:0-10329 GCA_026074375.1 Tanacetum coccineum
CGACATATCCTGAATGTCAATACCTCTACGAGAAATGTTGAACCGGGTAGGTAAAGCATCGGTCTTGATTTTCCAGGCAACTTACTTGTTTTGGACTTCGGAATACGTACTTAGTCCACCATTACTTCGATCTTGTGGTCCACTACTGAACATTACTAGACTTATTAAATCACTACTTGGATTTCGGATGGATTTCGGAAATAACACTTTTAAATGTTGTAACGCTACTTTTCTTCTGAAATATTTCTTAAATTATTTCAATACCGTTTTTTTTACTTAAACCTATGAATTCACCAACATTATTGTTGACCGTTTTAGCATGTATTTTCAGGTTACTATTTTGCTAGTGGAGCATTGGGAGCATTCGAGTCGCGCGGATATATTTTTGAACGCTTAATAATTTGAGTACCATTAAATAATTTGTAAACTCTGATTTTAATATATCAAATATGAAATTTATCTTAAAACGTCTCTTTTGAGGTCGTTTTCTGTGACTTGTGTGTATGGACTATGAAGTAGCACCCCATTGTTACCATTCCGCTGCGACCAGATTTTGGGGGTGTTACAATCAAGTGGTTTAAAAAGCTTGTTGCATATGCTAAGTGCAACCGTGATTCTTACGAAAGTGAGTTAGGTTTTCTTATATATTTATTTTGAATGTTTAATGCTTTTAGTTTGTTTAGTGATTTCAGGGGATACGAGTTTGCTCAGGATACGGGGGACAAGAGATGATCTCTTGCCATTATCATTTGAAGTATAAAGCAATGCTTAGGGGGGGTCTCTTGTTCTAATTCTATTCTTATTTTTATAATTTCATTTTCTTAAATGTATAATAGGGACATTGTACAAACCAAGTAGGGAGATGGGAGTAGAATTACCACTTGAACGATATTTGCCTTTGATTTTCTAGTTTTCTTTGACAATTTATGCCAATTTTAAATTTTTTGACATGTTTTTCTTATAAAACTAAAATGAATCTTTACCGAGCGCACTATTACTCTTTAATTCAATTTGTGAGATTTAGCCTAATGATTCCATTTTCATCTATTATACAAAAATCCACCAAAAATATGAGTGTGCTGGTAGTATTGTAGACTTTAGAACTTGGTCTGTACATCGTTTCGAGACCTAATTGATTAGCAGGAATAGTCTGTTCAAGAAGACAACATCTTAGGAATTCACCCAAACAGCCTATATGTGTGTGTTTATCGACTTGTTACACTGACTTGTCAACCTCTCGTGTAAAACCATTTGTTGCACTCATTTTTAGTGCAAGATACCCCTAGATCACCTTGTCGAGACAATCCTTGTTTAAACCCTTTTATGTTTATGTATCGTTACACCATTTCACCTTAGCCTACTTTGTAGTCTAAATTTCTTTGTGTTGAAATCTCTGGCTACTTAAATCCATGGTTCGGGGAAATGGGTTCGGAAATTTTGCGCATTCGTTAAAGACTTATCACTCTTGATTTATGAAGACCCCTTTTCGATATTGTTCATCTCAAGTGGGAGGATATGTACTTTTTACTATTGTTATGTTGAAAAAAAATAGTTAGTCTAAATTTCTGTATTTCATGTTGGTTATGTAGGTTGGGCTAGTAGCCCATTATAAAACCAACTAGATGATGAAACTATAAGCCATCTGTAAAACATAAATTGCAATCACCACTTTCTTCACAATGTCATCCCTTACTTTACTCTTTCTATCCTACCCCTTTCTATTCTTTAAAATTTAGACTTGAGAACAGGCGCCACACATTCCCTCCAACTAATTCCCTCCAACTATTATTCCAATAATATTAGATTGCTAAATTAAATAATTACACATAGTTAAAAAATAGCGGTTTTCAATTCCATATTATAACCATAGTAAAACACCCTTAATTTCATATTTACATAAATATGCTTTATAATTATTGCTTATATCATGCTTTCTTAAAACATGATTATTTTGGGCGTGGGTAGTTGGGGTATCGTTTAGTGTCCAAGATTTCTCGCTCAATGGGGGTACTTGGATTAAGCTATATATGACATTTTATATTATTTAATGTGTTTAGATTTGGGTGCATATATATGGTATTGATCCCTAAAAATGTTTTTTGTTGCCATTTGCCACCCATACATATCCATAAATTTTATTTAATACAATTAAAAGAGTTTTTTTTTTTTTTATTTATAATTTTATATATCATAAAATTATTGCGTTGGGTGACTTTGATTAATGTTTTGAAAATATGATTTTTTTTTTAAGGATTAAGGAATCCCCTCTCATGTTCATTTGAACAATGACATTTGATTTTTAAAATAATCAAAAAATTTACAACAGATATTAAAGCAATGAATAGAACACTGGAAATGAACATTACTCTCATGTTCACGATAATGAACATCGACATGAGAGATCCTTTTTCATTTTTATATTGACGCAGCAGTATTAGAAAGTAGAGTCGTCGGTTTCTAATCGGCGGTCGTCTGTGACCACACTTTAATCGTTTCATTACGTCAGGTCTATAACCGTTCATATAATTTGTATAAGTTTCGAAAACTTCTCTAATTACTTTTTTGGCCTATAATACCTAACTTTTTAAGTATTATAACTCTTATTATGGTTTCATCAAAAACATTTAAACACATCACCCCTCTTTAAATTTTTCATTTACTTTATAATATTATAAAATTTTCATAGTATAATATGTATAATCCATACAAAAATATTGAATTACGTAACGATTACACAAATTATGAGTTTAATGAAATAAAAATGACAAATTTAGTTTCATAGAAAAGATCACTGGTTTTGTAGTTCATTTAAAGTAATCAAAAAAAATCATGATGCCTTTCGAGATCGGTCTATCAAACTGGTCATTGAAACGGGGTATATACAATAATAGCGCTGTTCAGCCTCGTCTTTCCGGATCTCATAGAATAGCAACAAACACACCACGGGAATTTCACCCTTTTAAGTACCAGAATCTCCTATTTAACGGTTCCAGTTTACATTGTTACGGGTTTGTAGCGGAAATTTGGTGTCACGGCGTGTGACTGTGAGCGGGGCGGTGGGGTGGTTGGGTTGTGTGTATGGGTTGGGTGGTGTGTTGGGGGGTTGTTGGTTAGTTTGTGGGTTTTCTTGTTTTTGTGTTGCGGTGGGGGTCGGGGGGGTGGTGGGGGGTTTTGGGGGGGCGGTGTGGGTGGGTGTTTGGTGTGTTTGGTTTTGTTATATGGTATTGTGGGGGATTTACACGAGGGTGGTGTTTTTTGTGTTATTGCACATTATATTGATCGTGAGTGTTTTTTGATTGTTGTGGCCTGTTGTGTTTCTGGTTTGAGGGGGAGGTATGGGTGGGTTGCCAGGTAAGTTGTGATTTTTGGGATTCAGGTATGTACTTTGCTGGTGAGTGGTTTTTGACGTTTGTGGATCTAGGTTGGGGTTGGTAGGTTTTGTTGAAGGGTTTGTCTTTGGATTTTTTTTATTATACCAAAGGCTCTAACTGTTAAGGTTATAAAGTTTTTTATAGAAGGAAATTTGAATTTTGGGAGTGAAAGATTTAGTAAAAGACTTTTTTAAATTTAATACTTAAAACGTACGTAGTAAATGTAAGTAGTAAAGTATTTGAAATTATACTAAAAAGGAAAAACAAAGTTGTAAAAAATTATAGGAATCTGATTATAATTGTTTCTAAAATGTTAATCGAAATTACAAATTATAAAGTTTCCTTTTGACAATGACTCTAAAAAAAATATTACAAAATAAAAAATACGAAGACATGAAATGTTGAAAAATATGTTTTGGGATTATATATATACTAATTATATATCATATAATTATATATTATTTTTTTTATCACTGCATAATTGCAAAATATTTTTTATTTTTTTCGTTATGCAATTAGACCAATGAGGTTGGCCTTGCATGTGTTCCTCAAACAGGTAAACTGATGTACTCAATGAGATTCGGACCGATCAAAATTAAGAGACTCGATCCTTTTTCAAAACATGATATATAATACATCGTCACATCATATTTTCCTCCAAATAAATAAATAACTGTAACATTACATGCCCAATTTCACTCATAAAAGATAACTATTCCATCAGTCTCCGCCCTAATTTCCATCCAACTTAAAGAGGGTGTGTTTGAGCTTAAACTCATATTAGTGATGGTGGTCTTATTAGCCTTGTTAGCCTTTCAATATTTGTAAAATAAGTCCAAGTATGTAGGTCTTGGCTACCGCTTTTATATAGTGTAGCTCTATGGACGCTGTATAATAAATGGGTTTTGATAAGTCACTAAATTGTGGCCTTTTTTAATGGATGGTAGGGATTATATACACGTTTTCTTATAAATTACAATCTTTACCCCTCATTTATACTTTACATTTAAATTATCTTTTAACCCATATGTCTTATATAGTCATTTACCCACCTCTAAACTAAAACAAACATCCTTGATTAGTACTTAGTATTACTTGTTAAATATAAGCCTTATCCACCCACACTCAACCATGGGCTTATTGAGCTTACGGGATACTAAAGCCAATAAACAGCTTATATATCCACTACGGCATAACGCCCAAATACCTCTATAAAGCTTAGCCAAAAAACGCCTTTAACATCATAAATTTCACTATTTCCTACAACACATACTTTAAATGCCATTGTACTCTGTACATTTAAACTTTAAGCTTTTGATTATATAGTGAAATTTAGATATTTCAAGTTGAAAGTACAATATTGTAATTAGTCTTTTTCCCATAAATGAATTCAAGTTTTTTCCATTCCGATAGAGGGTGTTGATTGGTACTTCGCCGTCTATCGGCCATATCGGTTTAGTGTCGGTTCGGTTCGGCTCTCTCGGCTAGGTCGGTTAATTTTTTTAGTCAACCCGAAAATCGAAACCGCTACCGAACCGTAACACCGAATCGAAATTCGGTTTCGAGTTTCGCCGGGTTGATAGTTACCGGGAATACACCACCGACTTTATGAATGGAATTCTCACTATTTACAAAAAAATTTACATAGACTCGTTTAAAGTAAACATAAAAATTTATTAAGTAACATAAACACAGTTGTTTTGTATATATTATGATAAACATTTTTAATGGTATTGTAATATATATTAAATTTTAAATATAATATATACTATTTATAGTGTGAGGTTCTCTTTCAAACCAAACGTTGTTACAGAACTGCGACGTGTTGGTAACCCAGTACTTAACCATTGGATCTAAATAAATCTATGCTGAAACATAAGTGGGCTTTTTTGTAAATACATGTAATGTCTAAATGATTATTTTATTAACCTGCGAGGGCAATTTGGAGACGTCCCAATTTATAATCAAAACATCACCGAATCAAGTCCTAACATTCTCGGGTGTCAGTTAATTAGTTTATTCGTATAATTCCATTACTAAACACCATACTTTCCCACAAAATATTACGTATCTCATTATTTTATTCTGAATCTGTATCTGGATTTCTTGATTTTTATGATGTAGGAAATATAATTTTGCAATTTGCGATATATGAAAGAGATGGATGAGTATACTCTATTGATGATTTTTACTAGTGGGGGGCCTGTTGCACTTTTTTTTTTGTTTTCGAATATCAGAATATTTGCAACACACATATTTGATTTTTGACAGCTTTCGTTTTTTACTAAAACGGTAATTTGCTTTATCTTTTGATTTATAAAGTTTTGGTTTTCTTTGGTTTGAAATTTGTGATGTGAAAAAATATTTGAGTTTGTTTTCCGGTTATAAACTTATTGTTTTTCAAGGTAGTGAGGTTTTGTTGATTGAAATCTGTGTTCAGTCGGGTGTTTAGGTGATGGCGGATCTATTTCGGTATCTTTAGTGGTGTACCCTTGGTGTTGGATCTCTTTATATGTTTTTCTAATTTTTCAATGTAGATTCAGAAGGATGCCAGATATGAGGTTGTATGGTTCTACTGGATCATTTATCATGTGGATCTATTTTGTTTCAATTATGAATCCAAAAAGTTCTCGATTTTATTAATGAATTAAGTGGTTAAGTTTTTAAAATTATTGATACACAATTATCAAATTATCGATATATTATATATTTCATGATCTCATTCTTACGATTTCTTTTTTAACCTAGTGTGATATAATGTATTGCTTTGTTTTGATGACTTATTTTTGCTACATTATGAAAATTATAATTCTTACTTCGTAGTTTTATTGCACATGTATTGTAATGGTTTACAATAACATTATTGTATGTTTTAGACGAAGTTCAAATTATTCTTTTCATTTTTAAATACACTTGCGGGTGTCTAATTTATTAGAAAGCGCAATGAGAAGCAAAGCAATTAAGTAATGTGTGGTCAACCCTTGACAAGATGTTGTTTGACTCAACTATTGATTAAGGCATACTTGTTTATTTTGTTTGGTTCTCGAATATATATAGTAGTTTAATGCTTTAGTTGCAACGAATTTGAAATTGATGGTTTAAAGTTATTTATGTGCGTTGTTGGCATCTTCCATGTTTTTTAAAACATGTACTATGATTAATAAATAAAAGCATCTATTATGTTTTAAGTTCTGTTTAAAATTAATGGGTTGCTTTTACATATTTGTTTTATCTTGAATTCGATATAAATCGATGAACCGGTTTAATATGTGCTGTGTAAGGTCGATATATTATAATCAATGATGTGTCTACTCCTCGTCGCTGCTCTGTGCGGTTGTGCATGTGTGTGTTTTGGTAGTTGATATTATAACCTCTTAAGGAGGACAATGTTGCAAATATGATTTGTTATGGATATTAGCTGATATAAATATTAAAACTCACGAGGTTGATGCTGTGTGAATTTTGTTGTTTGGTTGCTTGGTTGTTGGTGTGCATATAGGTGTTTTAAAAAATGGTTATTTTATCGATTTTGATGGAATAGGTTTCTGTGTATGTGTTTTTGTTTTATAGAATACGGTGTTTCTGGCTGGACAGGTTTTTGCGGTAATGATTTTGGGTTGTTGCATTGCATATGTTGCTGAGTGTTGTGCCACTTTTCTTGCAATATGTGTTTTTATTGCTAAATTTAAAACCATCAATATTGTGGTTGTGCAAAATGTAAGTTTTATTGTTGATATAAAATCACTATTGTTAAGTAATGTGGGCAATTGACTGATCCGTGCTTACTAATGTGTTATGTTGATAAGTATTGATACGTTAATTTAAGGCACTAGTAATTTACTGCATAAAAGACACGGTTAATCCTCGATAAAGCATAATAATCGTTTAAGGATTGATTTTATATTATGGTTGTTGGCTTCATTTGTTGCGATGGTATTATATGTTTTTTTGTTGTGATATAAATGTATGGACCGGTTTAATATAACGGTTTGCTTTGTCCTGGGTCGCGATTTTAAAAATACATTTGATAGTGGTTATAAGATACCTATTGTGAAGTGTTATTTAGTTTGTTGTGTGTGTGTTGTTGTTGATTTAAAATTAATGGCATGATGCATTTGGTATGTTTTATGGTTTATAGTATAAAAATTAGAATATACGAGGTTGCTGCATTTGTGTTTTTCATGGCTTCTATTATAGATTTTGATATTGGATGGGATTGTTTTTTTTTTTTATGATCAGGTGTTTAGGGGTCTGCTGTGTATTTTGCATTAGTATTAGGTTGCTTAATGTTGTGCATATGTGTTTTATGCTAAATATAAAATCAATATGAGGTTGTGCATATGTGTTTTATTGTTGATATAAAACGTTGGTAAAAGTTCTGTTAGTTTTGATTTGCTTACTTTCTGTGCTTATTTTTTTCCTTTTGTATTAGTTCTATTATTTTACTAATATTTTTGATATTTGTTGTCAATGCTTTTTTTTGTTTACATTGGGGGATGGTGGGAGTGGGGGAAGCCGTTTGGGAATTTAACGCGGGACACCTCGGGGGAGGGATTATGGGGCTCCTATCTCCACTGCCGTAGTGATTCATAGGGGGTAGTGGTGGAGATCTCCGGGGGGGAGTTAAAATCTTCTGGCCTAACAAGGTGTACATGGGATAAGGGGAGTTATTTAGCTGGGGAGTCATCAAAGTGTTAGTTGACAGCTTAATGGGTAGACTTGCTGTAGGCGAGTGAATTATATCGGGACCTAATCTTAATAACGGTGTGGATCAGGACTAGTTATGACCTAAGATTGTTTGAGTGATTGAACCGCCTACTGATGTAACTGTTGTTTTCCTTCTACACAATACCCATCCTTTTTTACGTTGAATTGCTTCATCACGCTTTATATAACTTGAACGCTAAAGACAACCAGTAGAAGTAGTAAAACAAACAAATTATTATTATGTTCGAAAATTTGCACTAATCATGGTTAATAGATGTAGTGAAATTGATTTATCCTGTTAGTTTTTGGGGTTGATTAAGTTTTATAACGGACATTGGCTTTATTTTTAATTTTATATTGGGTTGTCTATTTATGTTTTTGTACAATTTTAAGGAATAAAATATTTTTGTGCGATTGCCATAACTTTCAGATATCTTTCTTTAGTCTGTTTTGTTACTTGAGTTGTCAAAATGTGACCCAAATTCTTGTTTTATATAAAAAGACCTTTCTCCACAATTTAACAACATAAAAATCATTCAATATTTTTCAATTTGCAATGTACATGTGATTCGTATTTGTGACCACACAATATTAAATAAAATCGACAGTAACAATTAATAAAAGAAAATGGGAAACGAAATTCAAAGAACGTATTTGCAAATGGTTTTTTTCTCATGTATTTTTTATATTGAAGTCGTTTTAATATATATCTACACTAAATATATTCCTGTATTTACCTTTTTTTTCACGAAACACATATGCACATAGTGTATTTTTAAACATATATAACGCAAAAAAGGAAAAAGACCATACTAACTAAAATTTATGATAAAAAAATGTTTTCAATATGAAAATTTCAAAAAAATGTAACTTTACTGAAATTATTTCAAAATAAAAAAATTTGAATTCCTAGAATTTAGGATAAAAAACGCTTTTCATTAAAAAATATAAAAAATAAAAAATATAATTTGACTATTATACCCTTTTGAATTAAATAATAAAAATAAATATCTAAAAAAATCTTATTGGTTGATGCTGGTTCTCGCAGTTCTGTACATTCATTTGGTTCTGAAAAGAACCTCACCCTATATATATGAATTCGGTTTTCGGTTCGGAGTGTCAAACCTATATCCAATCCGAGAACCGAATTAGTAGTTCGGTTCGGTTTTGACGAATTCGGTTCGGTTATTAGTTCGGTTCGGTTATTTTCGGTTTTCGGTTTTTTTTGGTTTTTCTGCTCACCCCTACATTCCGCCATTATCCCAAAAATGAAAACCCACCACTTCCAGTTTCACATCGCCATCCCTCCATGGCATATCGATATCACCCAAATCCAAACCCTACCATCTGATCCACAATCTCATATATGTGCACAAACGATCCCCTGCAGGTTTTTTTCTTCATTTATTCTTATTCGTGTTCTGTCGTGTTCGCTCGGAGGGCAGGGAAAAGGAATGCATACTAGGGGTGAGCATACGCGACCGTCGAACGGGATCCGACAGAAAACCAGACCGGCGGACCGACAAAGGTATTTCGGTCCTGAGTATTTGGACAAATTCGGTCTTTGGTCTAGGTTGACGACAAATACCAGGATGATAATGACGTTGTTCTTTGCATTGCTAGGACCGGGAGCAGGGAACTAAAATTAGACCGGGACCCAGAACGGAACCAGACCCGGACCGGACCGTACACATTTCGGTCCGGTCCTGCTGTAGCCGAGTACGGCAATCGTGGCAACCATTTTGGTACTTACGGTCCCGCGTAGTCCGGCCGTGAGTATCCGAGTATCCTGCCTGGCCGCGAGAAAGGGGTCGTTGGACATATACCCCCTATGATCTAACCCCTTAGATGCATCTGATTTAACTTTTGCAATTTTGTGGTTTCGTTCATCTTTGTCATCAGGTGTCATGTAAACCGTTATAATTCTCTTACTTGTTACGGAGTACTAGTTTTTGCCGACAATGACCGGTAACTGCTTACTTTTTATCCCTTATATTTTGTAAATTCACAGGTTCATAATTTAAGTGAGTGAACAACAAGTGTATCCCTTTTGGCCTAATTTTCATTCTAGTTTTAAATTAGAATACGAAGTAATTATGTATAATGCATTACGGTCTATTTTGTTTCTTTATATTTATCGCTTTTTATCCCTTTGTTAACAAACAGTGCATCATCATCATCATCCTTGGCTATCTATTAATATAAGTAACTTTCAAGAAGTTGGTTGGTAACTTGGTATAAATTTATTTTC
>BQNB010209551.1:0-10329 GCA_026074375.1 Tanacetum coccineum
AAAAGATGATGATAACAGCTGGATATGGGACCCAGGCGGTCAAATCATGCAGAAGATAAAGGAACACGAAGAGTCTACGTAACTAACGACAAACTGCCAAAACGGTACAAAGGACGCGGAACTAGGCAGGAGTAAACGAAAATTTGAACACGGAACTTTAAGTCTAGTAACGCTCACCGCACGCTATAATTGTACCGCGTACAGTAAGCAAACTAGACTGGGGGGACTTGATGACGTATAGTATGAGCACCAAGCTTGCTGGGCTTAGTTCATAATATACGTATATGGGCCCAGACCCAATACAACAAATAGCTGGACTGCTAAGTCTGACAAGGGCCATGCTCCGGATATTTCAAAGACGCACGTGAGTATTTTCTCAACCGCACCCGTGTACCTCCGCGGACAAACACTGGCCGCGGAAGAACACTCGCGTCCGCAAATACGATTACACGTGGACCTTTGCCCGACAAGGGACTCACTCCGGCTACTAACAGTCGCAAGCGAAATACTAGGAAACCCTAGTGTTAGGCTTGCCTATAAATAGGGGGTCATTTTACACCCCAAAAAGGTACATTCTGTCTAATCATTAGCACTTACACATACTCTGACATTCTCTGACAAATATGGATACTTACTCTCACGCCGGAGCTTAATCGCGGGGTCCGCCCTGCGGTAAGGCTAACGGTTTACTCTCATTTGTGCAGATCATCTCTCCCTTACTTGGACTAGTGCAAGACCTACATCATAGCCCATCCATTGGCCCATAGCCCAATAGATGACCTAAACCCACATTCACCCCCATACACAGTTTTTGTACTAACAAGAACCAATTTCAATTCCTCTATAATTCTTACGGGTTTGCAATACGAAAATCCTTTCATTACACTTTGTTACATAGTTTGGATATAATTTATTACTTTTTTCAAATAAATACGTGACTGTTAAGTTAATGTTAAACATAAGGCTCCCCACTATGGGGTGGTCGACCGACTCGGTTGCCGTCGATCGAAGTCGGTCGCCCCCATAGTGGCGAGTCGGTTGCCGCTCAGGTCGCCGGAGACCTTTACATACCTTGGTCGTCCTCACGACAATTCTCGACCGAGAGAAATAGAATTAAAAATGTTATTTTTCAACTTTTAATAAAAAAAACTTTTTATCTTTAAAATTTTAAACCCCTTAACACTATAAATACCCACTTATTTTACCATTTTATACACAATTATATACACTTCCATCCACTTTTTAAAATGGCTTGTTCGCTTCCACATACCGACTCTGAAGTCGAAGCTTTGGTTCAAAAACTAATTGACGAAGATAAGGGTCGTCAGAACGCGATTCTGGATTTAGCCTTGCAATTTGAAAATTCATGCACAGTTAAAAACGATCTTAGAAATGCTTACGAGAAATGTACCGACATTTCACAAGAGAGCCGTGCTTTGATCGACTGTTTCTTAAAAGAAGGTTCTGATAAATATTACGAGCTGAATCTTTCTATGTATGGAAAGGCGGCAAAACTTGAAAAACAAATGGATGCTAAGTTAGCTTGGCTACTGAAAAAATACTACTAACGCTCACAAGAAAGTGTAGGTTGTTCGTCATCACAGGCTGATTTATATCTTACTGAGAAAGAGCTACATCAACTACATCTAGATGAAGAAGCCTTAAGAGAAATACTAGAAGAACAAGCAATGGATGCAAAAGCACGGGAGGAGAAGATTAGGCAAAAACAAGCTGATGATGATGAATCTTTTTGGAATTTGGGATGGTGATAATTGATTGAGATTACGAGTCATCAAATTAATACACTAGGAACTATTACAATGCGAAATGTGATTGAGGTTTTCCGTAAAGATACAGTTTTTTGAACCAGTTAACCAGTTTCAAGTCTAGTCGTGTTTCAACCTAAACGAGTTAGGCTCGTTTTAAACCGGTTAACCAGTTTCGGTTCGGTTTCAGTCAACAAACAGATCGAAGCCGGTTTGGACCAAAACCGGTTCGGGTTGGAACCGGTTCACTACCGGTTAAAGTTCAAACCGGTCCAACCGGTTAACCTGTAAAACCAATTTGGACCGGTTTGTGTTTTTTTTCTTCGTTTTTCGTGGTTTTATACGCAATAAAATGAATAAACTTTAACTTTTATTTAATACATCGGAAACGAAATACATCGAAAAGGAAATACAACATAAGACATCAGAATTGAAATTGAAAATGCAACATAGTAATCGACAATTAGTAATCATCACCATAGTTCGTCGTCATATCATAATCAACCTCTTCGTGCCTTCGCTGCTAGCAGCATCTAGTGCAATTTCTTCATCGGATAGTGGAATGGCTTCATTTTGTTGCACCTCTGCATCCAAGATCTCTTCTTCAAAGTCTACGGGGTTTTCAAGACCGGATTTGTCTTGTTTACGCTCTTGAGCGTCTAAGTGATCATTTAAACACATACACATCTCTAAAGATGCCGGAGTAAGTTTTGTTCTTCGGATTGACAACACCCGCCCACTTGTTGAAAATACGAATTCAGAAGCTACTAAAGTAGCTTGTACACTTATTATATCCATGGCCACGCGGGATAGTACGGGAAATGTTGATTCCTTTGCTTTCTAAAAACCCAAGAGATCAAAAACTGCAAACTCATTGTATTCAAGATGTGTGACAAAATCCGAATGGACATATCGCTCATATTCGGAGGAAAATGAATGATCACTCCTTGCCTTTTTATTTGTATGTTTTTTCAACCAGTTTAGCAACCAGCTCATTTGATTCCCGCCACTCGCCCTCGATGAAGAAGCCCCACTACTTGATTCAGTTGTTGTTGGGTTACCATATTTTGCATAATAAATATTATACAAACCTTCCAAAGAGTCGGTGAGCCATTTTTTTGCCTTAGTTGCATGACCATCGTAAAAAATCTCCAAATTCGTACTTATCGACTCGATGAGTAACTTTACCCCTTGTACATTAAAATATGGGTTTAAAGCGGCCGCACAAGTAATTATTAGTGGCATTTTTTGAAGTTACTTCTTAAGTTTTTTTCTTCATTGGTTTAACCATACTTGTAAATATACCCCCATTAAGTTCATATTCACTTAATTTGTTACTCATAAAGAAAATCTGTTGAAGTACAAATAGAGATGTTGGGTAGTGAACCCCTGATAAAATTTTCGTGGCATTGTTAAACACTTCAAGTAATTGGGTTAAACTTTCAATAGTAACCCAATTCTCAGCCGGAAAATGATCACGCCTACCCTTACTGGCCAAAAGGTCATGAAAATACATCAAAGTAGATCTTTGTTTTAAACCACATTGGAACATATGATAAGTGGAGTTTCATCTCGTCGGAATGTCCCAATTATGTGATAAACAAGGTTTCCCCGCATCTGCATAGATTTTAATATAGCGTTGATGGTTTCTTCCACCCGATTTAAATACATCTTTTAACATTGTTCTAAAAGACTCTTTGGTTGCATTAATTGCGGGCACCGCTAAATCATCTTACACAACCAAGTTAATGATGTGTGCAACACAACGACTATGATAAAACCTACCATCCATTGGTGGTTCATATTTTAATTTTGGTTTACCAATTGTTGATGTGTTGGTGCTAGCATTATCCAATGTAATTGACATAATTTTATCTTCCAAGTTAAAATTGACAAATACTTTTCTCAACATTCTAGCTAAAGCACCACCCGTGTGGGGAACCAGAAAGTCTTCGAATGCAATGACTCGCTTCATCATTTGCCAAGTACCGGGTTCAATCCAATGTGCGGTAACACATATATAAGAACCGGGCAGCCCATGAGGAGCGGACCAAACATCCGTTGTTAGGTTAACATTAGTATTTAAGTTAAGAAAACCATCAATTATTGCTTGTTTAGCCGCTACCCATAATTTCATTGCATCACGTTTGAGAGTAGTGCGACTTACATGACTGTATGTTGGTTGCAGATGATTCTGAAACACCCTCGTCGTCAAAGTGGTTGAATGGTAACCCTCATTGAATCACCAAACCCGCAAATTGTTCACGAAGAACATCCGGATTGTACACAAAAAGACTCTCATCTCGAGACATAGACGATTGCCCCGCTTCCGGAACCGTCTTTAATGCCTCACAATGCGGATGCGAGATATGATGCTTCAACGTCGAGTTAGTATTTTGCGAAAAGAAATGAAAGCAATGCTTACATTGAGCTCTAGTCGTGTTGTCTGACATTTGGCAAATGTTGTAGTCTATCTAAATCTGGGGGTTTCGGCTAGTTGGTATGATTTTAACAATAGTTGGTGCACTTGAAGAACCAATACCGGTGGTAGTTGACCTAGATTGAGTTGCCATTACTTCTTGAAAGAAATTCGGTTTTGCTTTGGAGAGTTTTTTTTTTGCTTAGGATTGAAAGTTGTAACTTGTAACTTGTGATTGAATCCCTAACACAACCCCTCATTTTATAATCAAATAAAAGGGCAAAATAACAAACACTACACCTAAAAAGTCAGAAAAACGCTCCTTCACGGGTCCCCCCATGTTCTAAAAGCAATATTCGAATTTTGAAAAAAATAACCCCGCGCATATCCGGTCGGAAAACCGGTTAAGCCGTACCGGTTCGGGGAACCTTGTACCGACCCACTCGGAAAGGGAGGCGAAAACGTCCCTAATCATGGTATGTCTATCAACGCATAATAAGGCATAAAAGTCATAAAGGATAACATAGGGACTAGGCGGTAAAAGGCCGGAACAAACATCGGCTCCAATTATGTAATCAACATGAATAACGTAACAGAAGTCTATAAGGACGAAACATGTGTCCAAGGTAGTATAGCACATCAAAATGTCTGCGATATAAAGAATGGAAGCTATAGGTCATTCAGCTAAGCACACAACTACTCTCATGCCCAATTCCCTTAGATCCATGCGTATAAGTAGGAAGAAAATACGGCTAAGCATAACGCTCAGTGAACGGATATAATAACAATGAAATTAATAAGTATGAATCTTGGATAGTAAATATAGAGCAGCGGAGAGATCAAGTGTCATGAGGGAAAACCTAGAGAATGCGTCATGAAATAATAGGAAATTAAACTGTAAAGCATGAATGGTAATACGAAGTAAAGATGTCATGAAATTTTCATGGATTAGTATAAACATTAAATGATATGGGATGCCCACGAGCTAATTATTATTCTATACATGTCATAAGAATAATGTCGTGAATACATGCATTTAATAGAGGGGGTGCCTCAACATTTAAATTGAGGGGTGACCTCTTTAATAATATGGGTGGAGGGGATCAGCTCCAATGTGATGGGATGTTAGAGCACAAACCAAAATCACCATGAACGTTGTAAAATGTAAAGAGGAATTGACCATAGCCCCTGTATTTTAATGGCCAAACATGAAATATTTCTATGGTAACATGAAGGGACGCCCGCGTGAAAATCACTCTCAACCGCGACAAGAGTCGTGACACAGGTGCCTCATGTGTCACGGTCATGGTACCTACATGTCTCTAGTGGTTAAGTCATGTAAATCTTGGTCATGGTATATAGAGCTTGGCAAGAATAAGTCTTGAAATCAAAACATGTAAAGGCATCATGGCAAAAAGACATAAAAAATGGGGGAAGCATAGAGTTCTGGGGATGAATCTTGAAAAGAAAGAATCCTTACTGAAAGACAGGGAATATCCGTTACTTATGTCCAGCCAGTAACGGAAAGAGCATGGATAAGAGATGGAGGTTACTCCTGCTTAATGCGATTAAATGTTTTAAAGGACTATAATAGTTACTTGTTCTTGATTAAGGTTACTTTCTATTTTTTGTATACTTTCTATTTTTGTAACTTTTCTATTTTTAGTAACTTTCTATAATAGCATGTTTCTTGATTAGTACGTTCCATGTAGTAAATATTCTATGATTAGATTGTTTCATGATTAGTATTCTTGTGATATTGGGTACTTTCCAAAAATAACAGATTCTAATATGTAAGTTTCATAAATAGATTTTCCCTTTATATTAACTTTCATTAAATTGATAACTTTCCTGATTTAATAAGTTTTCCATAATTTAAACTTTCTAAAATAGACTTTCCAAAAATAGCATGATTCTCATATATAGTAGTTTCCATAAATAGCATGTTCTATAAATAGCAGGTTTCTTTATAAATAGTAAGGTTTACATATATAATATCAAAATGACATTTCTACCCCCAATTATTTTTAAAGTATATATTTAAATATAATAACATGTCTAAAAGGGACACCATAGTCTTCCAGAAATTACAAAACATGTCACTTTACTTTTAAATAGTATATCGGGTAACAATTAAATCACTACAACCCTTAAATTGATTTTTTCCCAAAGCTCAAACATAATTATTTTCCCATCATTGGCATTAATTACACCTGGACAAAAATAGTAAATAAAACCCTAACCCTAATTTGCTTTAACCATTTCTTTCCTTTTTCCCTTATTTTCGAAATCGGTAAACACAAATAAATCTCCAATAATTATTAGAATCATTTATAAATTTTTCCAACATTTTATCTGAGTTATATGAGATATTGATAATCCCTCGAAATATTTAAAATCGGATGTACAATAGTGTTTAAGACGGATTTTAATTAACTAAAAATTTAGGGTTTCGAATATGATTTGATTTATAAAATCAAAATAAAATGCATGAACATTTTTCTTATGCATAGATCGAACTTATAGGATGAAAAGTGAGTTGTAAAAATACCTTGGATGATCCTTAGTGATTTTATGAATTTATGAACCCGGTTGCTTATTCGAACCCAAAACCAATACCAAAATCGAACAAAGCCTTATAAAATCTTCCCACTATTTTTCCCACACTCCTTGACCTTCAAATCACCCAAGAAAAATCGTGCAAGCCTTGGAAAAAATCTTGTGCCATCACTTTTGGATTTTTAGGGTTTCGGTGGTTTTTAGTTTTAGAGTTTTACAAATTAAAAATGCTTAAGGAATATAATAAGGTATTTAGGCCGAAATATTGGGCTTTTAAAATGACTAAAAATCTGATTTCTAATTTACCAATATTTATTTTGCCATTATCCTAATTTATCTTATTTAATTTGTAATGTATACTTATATAAATATTAATTAATTCGACATAATTATATATAAATACTTATTAATTATTTTTCTTGTATAACATAAGGTATTTTATTCTTACATAAATTTTCATAATTGCCATATATTGTATTTTCATAATTTCTAACATTTAAATGAATTTTATATAAGCTTTTATGAATTTTTCTTGCATTAGGGGTATTTTAGTAATTTTACACTTGTTGAGATTTTTAGGTTTTACAGAACCGGTTCGATAAACCGGTCCACGAACCGGCTGAATCACTGAAACCCTAAACCAGTCCCAAACCGCCGGTTTGGCCAAGAACCGGACCGGTTCTGGTCAAAACCGGGTTTGACCGGTTCGGTTTTCGGTTCCAAAACCGGTTCGGTTTGTGAAACCGGATTTTTTCCCATGTCTAATCGTTTATAACTATTCGGCTCGAGCTCAAAACATAAGCACCCACAATATTTCAGATTGCGTCAGGTAATTATTCAATGTTTGTTAATTAATTTAAAGCAGTGACAACTTTTGGTGTGACAATATTATTTTTAGACAATTGTCTTGCGCATGTCTCGCACCTACATATTACTATTGATATCACTTTATTCATTTTTATATGGCTCATGATATAAATACCCCCTAAAAAAACCATTTGTACCCGCTCATGTTTTTTGATTTTTAATTTTTTTTTATAATTTTATATATGTTATAAAAATGTGACACGGAAAAAACAGAACGAAAAATATAAAGTTTAACAGGTCAAAGTATGAAACTGTTAAAAATTACGGAACAAAAACTGATAAAAAACTGCGCTGCACTGTAAAAAGGGGGTACAAAAAGAATCTTTGTACATTTTTGGTACTTTTTAGCGGACAAGAGGTACCAATTGTAGCACCCTTTTTATATTATTCTTTCTGAACGACCTTTTTATGTTACCTTTTGTGACATCTGTTTTGTCGATTCTAGATAGGCTCATGGTAAAATTTGCTTTACTTGCTACTTGCCAATTACGAATATTAATCTATAGTATGTTATTACCAGTCGTTAGATTGCCTTTCCGCGCTACGCTCCAGTGTCGTTAAAAGTAATCTTTTGCAGCAACTTGGCCATAACAAAAAGTATGCAATCTTCTTTCAGTTTCCAATATACTACGGAGTAATTGAATTTATAAATAAACGTAGATACCCCAAGCTAAATATACATTTAGAAGAAAACACCATCTCGATCGATCACGTACTTAAGATCGATGATATAAATAATCGTTTTCTTTTTCTCAACCATCTTGCTAGAGTTCTTTCGTAATAAATCTTCTGCCATAAAAAGGTTGTTGGAATTTAGACATATTAAACAATTAATAAACACGAGTAAACGCAACGGATAGATGATCACTCATAGTATACATTAATTAACCTACCTAATTACTTTGTTTACATTTTCTTGTCATTATCGAAAATCAAACGCTAACACCTTCGGATTAGGACTTCTTGAATCGAACCACAAGTATGAAATGAAAGATAATAGAAATTAATATTGATTGGATTGATGTCATTACATAAAAAAACATATCTATTTATATTAGAAATAGCTTTGAAAATAAGCTACTAAACCCTATATCTAATGGACCTCAAGCCCACAATGGCTCGGGCCAATAATTAATGCGTGTAACACCCCCCCGCAGTTTGAACGGGGTCTTCGATACGGACAAACTGGATGAATGTTGAAGCCGATTCTTCTTCTCTTTTTTTTCTTTGTTGCTCGTTTGCACGGAGATTGACTTGTATTTGACGACATAATTGTATATATTGCTTCGTAGTTTCCTTCATTATTATGACGTTTGCTATTTTTTTACGTCATGGCTTATTGTGCCTTTAGGAGGGAGCGGCAATTTGTTGGACAACTTTTGTTGTCAACGACAATGATCTTCGACAACGAAAACAATCAGATGAGAAAAAAGAGTTGATCTAGGCAACTCAACATTTCTGTGTGTGTTTTGACGGCTAGGGTTTAGGGTTTATGCATTGAATACGAAAAATAAAATCCTAAATAAATAAAAACAATAAAGCGGAAAAAAACGGGATCCCTCCGGATCACCGACAAGTAGCCGATGACCGGAGGATAGCAATTTTTATTTGTGGATCTTACCTAGCTGTGATACCAATATCATCAACATACAATAATAAGTAAGCAGTATCCGGCCCATGCTTGTATATAAATAAAGATGAGTCACAACGGCTAGAATGAAAACCAACTCGAGTGATATAAGATGCAAACCACTGAAACCAAGCTCTACGAGCCTACTTGAGCCTATAAAGAGATCTCTGTAATAAACACACATGATCAGGATATTTAGAGTCCCGAAAACCTGGTGGCTGATGCATATAAATTGTCTCAGATAAATCACCATGTAAAAAGGCATTCTTGACATCAAGCTGATGTATCGGCCAATGTCGAGAAGCAACCAAACTAAGAACAGTCCGAATAGTACCCGGTTTAACAACCGGACTAAAGGTCTCATCAACATCAACTCCGTCTAACTGAGTACTACCATTCGCCACAAGACGAGCCTTTGTTACAACGGATTATTGCTTCATTACATCAGGAGTTCTCTATGACAGATCTGGGCTCTCTTAATTATTTTTTGGGTATTTCTGTCACACGTGATTCCTCAGGTTTATTTTTATCTCAAAAGAAGTATGCTATTGAGATTTTAGAGAAAGCACATATGGTTTCTTGTAATCCTAGTCGGACCCCCGTTGATACTGAGTTTAAACTGGGTGTTGATGGTGATCCGGTATCGGATCCGACTTTGTATCGAAGTCTTGCAGGTTCTCTCCAGTATCTCACTTTTACTAAACCCTATATCTAATGGACCTTAAGCCAACAATGGCTTGGGCCAATAATTAATGCGTCTAACATGAAACAATAAAGATTCTTAAAGGAAGAATCTTCTATGGTTTCACACACACGCTTATTAGCAATTCAATTAGAATGCGAGTTCTTGAATCGAACCACAAGTATGAAACAATAAAGACTCTTAAAAGAAGAATCCTCTAATACTTCCCCCGTCATGCCATTTCTAAGAGTGGTCAGCCATTTCTTGAATTGCCACAAGAACCCCAGTGGTCGTCATTCCCGGGATTGGTCCACGAGAATCTAACATTCGACTGGTAGGAATCTCAAGTCCTTTATAAAAGATGCTTACCTTTTGGTAATTGTTGAGATCGTGAGTAGGACATTTG